>PVIJ01009162.1:0-68602 GCA_004024925.1 Scalopus aquaticus | reverse complement strand
GCGACGCAAGTTCGACGCCCGGCCAGGGAGAATCCCACATGGTGCGGCAGACCTCTCCTGCCTCACCCGCTGCTCCCCTCAGCAGTGCATTTCTGATCTGCCTGTTCTGCTCCCCGCTCTGGCTCTGGTGAACCCTCTCGCCACCCCTTGCCTCTGGCCTGTACCCCAGCTTGTATGTATAAATAAAAAAATAAATCTTTAAAAAAAAAAAAAAAAAAGAAAATCAGAAAGTGTTTCATTAAAGGTCACAAGTAGTTTTAGACCTACTTTTCTAGCCAAAGCTATAGAAAATTACTTTCTTCACATGCCCACAAATAACAGCATCACTGATAACCCAGAATTCTTCAATATGCAAAGTTCATTATAATTGTTTATATATGCTAGCATTGACCATTAAGAATTATTATAATTATCATATAAAATATATTAGTATATTATTAATAATTATTATTCACATGCGAACTTCATGAGAAATTATAGGCATAAAATCTTTCTTTCAATGTTCATGGAAATGATTTAGAAGTATGCCTCTTTTTTATTTATTATATTATGAATCACAGAGGAGAAGTGTGTAAAGACATTAATTCAGCTTGCATTTTTTTGAGTACCTATTCTATAAGAGACATTATATGACCATGATTATTAAAGAAAATAAGGCAAAACAAAATAAAAATAGAAAATAAGGCACAGTTTTTGGCTTCAAAGCTCTATCCATCAGGCAGGAATCTTTGCCTCTATGATACTACATTTTTCTATTTTGTTAGATAATAGTCTTATACCAACAAAGCCCCAACATGTATTAAAACCAGGTCAGATTTATATTCATAGTTAAAGGTAATCTTGGAATGACTATTTTATAACTTTATATTAATAAATAAAATTAAAGGATGGTTTCCTAGCAACACAAACTTTCTATGATCAACCTGTTGGTGGAGTGCCCCTTCTTTTTAAAATATGTCTTATGGGCCTCCCTGGTGGTGCAAGGGGTTAAGTCTCAGCACTATGAAGCTATTGTAAGCCACTATAGAAGGAGTTCAATCCCTGGCTAGGGAGCTAACCCACATATGGCACAACAGACCTCTCGCCCACTGCTCCCCTCAGCAGTGTATTTCAGCAGATCAGCCTGTTCTGCTCCCCACTCTGTCTCTGGTGAATCCTCTCAACACCCCCTCCCCCCACACACACACCTCTGGCCTATACCCCAGCTCTTGTATGCATAAATACATCTTTAAAAATAAAATTTAAAAAATAAAATGTTTTATTCCAAGTCTCTTATTTCTGGATTTCCAGGGAAAGGACATTTCTAGAAGGGCACTTGAAAGAGCAAGAAGAATCACATGGGTAGAAGTCAATACAAAAACAACACATAAATGGAAATGGGCAGAGCCATAAACAGTTTAGTGGGGTTAGGGAAACTTTGAAGTGTGCAACATTTATTTTCAATCTCAATTTCCTCAAAATGTTGAAATTTAGTGTATTATAGTTTATGCAGTAGCTTGGTTCCATCTTTAACATTTGGTCACTTTACATGTATCTGTTGTTTGTCATTGCCAACTTTTATACCAGAAGAATCTGCATTTCTACTACTGCATACATTTGAAATTGTCTGAATTAATATGCAGAAGGCATTGACCTTTTTTCCCCCAGGAAAAAAAACCCAACATTTATTTATTGTGAGTTAACCTTCATGTTCTCTCATCTTTCCAGTACTTAGAAACAAGTAATACAAATTGGTACTTCTGTTGAGAACACTAGGAGATGTCAAACTATATAATTAGGCTCTCTCTCAATATTTTCATTTTCAGAAGTGTAATGATTCCATAAATACTCAAATACATATTTATACCTATATGGCTAATTATAATCACAATAAGTTATTGCATGGCTTTTCTTATTCTCCATATGCTGTATACTTAAAAAAACAATCCCATTGTAACATCATGAAGTATAATTTTTCTCTAAAGAAAGGAAATGCAAATGCTGTTATAAGAATGTACAGATCACTCAATTAATAATTATGTAAAATAATCTGTAAGACTATTGGTCTTAGACTGAAAATCTGCGCATTTAGCTGCCGAGTGGTCACGGTTCACTGGGAAGAGAAGTAGGGACTGAGATTTTGCTCAGGTGGGGACTGGTTTTCTAGCCTCTGGTAGCTTTGCCATTCACCTCTGCCATTCTTTATGGAAACATGGCAGAAGGACAAATACAAGGAGAACATAGCTGAAAAGTGGGACTCCGACACTTTATAGGATCTTCAAAGGCGAGAAGCTGAAGCCAACGTTAATCAAAATCTTGACTCAGGAGTAGCACTCCATTAAAATAAAGACAGGCTTACTTTAAAGAAAGAGAGGAAAGAAGAAATATTTATGAAGATGCCAAGCAAACATGCAGGGATTCAGAATCTGCATAAGACAGAACCCTTAATAATGGCATACATTGAGAAGGATAATACATTGCTAAGTGGACAATTAAAAAGGGAAAGGATAGATGACATTAATGGAAACTGCAATGACCTAAATTAAGCCATGTAGGTGGAATCCCAGGAGACTACTCTGAAGAAGAGATGCAACTAGCTTTACCAAACCATACGATACTTGACAACCTCAAAAAAGAGTTATTGTCCCCTATTTAAATACTGAGGAAATTGGGGCCTCCCTGGTGGTTCAGGGGTTAAAGTCTCAGGGCTATCAAGCTATCAACAGCCACTGTGCCATGAGTTCCATTCCTGGTTAGGGAGCTGACCCACATGGCACAGCTGACCTTACCTCTCGTACCCGCTGCGCCCCTTAGCAGTGTATTACAGTAGATCCTACAGTTCTGCTTCCCACTCTGTCTCTGTTGAATCCTCTCACTCCTCACACCGCTGGCTTACACCCCTGTTCTTGTATGCATAAATAAATAAAAATAAATCTAATAAAAATCCTAAATATTGAGGAAATAATAATGCCAGAAACAATGAATGGCAGTCAATAACTCAAAGATTTGTATAAAATGAGCAAAAAAAAAAAATCAGAATATCAAAAAGTCTTAATTGAAGCACTATAGATCTTTTCAATATCATTGGTCCTTAAGATTATAATCCTAGATCATAAATATTCTTGACACAAAATTTTTGGATAACTCCTTTGTTCCTTGGACATCCTGTTCAACACTATTTCCCATTTATTGAAGTTTTTCACATACTTTGCATCATAAATAACAATTTCTTTTTTACAGAACCTACCAGGGATTATATGATTGAATTCATATATAAACAAAAAATAGATAAATCCAAGTATTTGTTTTAAAGAATTATTTTAAAAATAATTTAAAAGAATTTTATTTATTTATGCGTACAAGAACTAGGGCATAGGGCAGAGATTAGGGGGGTGAGAGGGTTCACCAGAGACAGAGTGGGGAGCAGAAAAGGCGGATCTACTGAAACATATTGTTGAGGGGAGCAGTGGATGACACAGGAAGGTCTGCTGCACCATCTGGGTCAGCTCCCTGGCTGGGGATCAAACTTATATCAGACTGCAGTGGCTGGAAATAGCTTGATAGCGCTGAGACTTAAACTCTGTGCCACCAGGGAGGCCCAAATCCAAGTTCTAGATGAGGATTTAAGTATAAAGTTTAACCTTATCATATTTAAAACTTGGTCCATGGGTGAGCAAAATCAATTTAGCAACATGTAAGCAATGCAGATCTTAGATTCCATGACAGACAAGAACATTCAGATTTCCACATGAATATTATATTCAGGTGACTGGTATGCCTGCAATATTTTGAGAATCAATGCTTTAAAACATTTTTTTGCTCCAAAAGATCACTTTTTTCTCTGTGTTTATAACAACTAACCTTCATCAAGTGTTTCCACTTGCCATAAATCGTGATAATCTCTTCACAAATATCATCCTATTGATCCTGCTGAGAAATCATCTGTTTTCTAATTATTTTATACAAGAGGAGATGGAATTTCAGAATTAAATTATTGAGAATCATAGATTGAATTTGTTGTGCCTCATCTCTCAACTTGGGTAGTCCATTTGCAGACCTCTCAACCACTAGACAGTCCTTAGATAGAGACTCTAGATGGTATTTTTTTTCACTTATTTTCATTTTAGGATCTTGAATTTTTCCTTTTTCATATTTTTTAAACAGCTTTGTCAAAGGTTAGTTAAATCTCTGATATCTCAAAAGGTTGTGTGTGTGTGTGTGTATATATAATATATATAATATATATAATATATATAATATATAATATATAATATATAATATAATATATATAATTATATATGCATATTATATTATTATATATATAATATATATTATATATATAAAATATATATTATATTATATATATATTATATATATAATATAATATAATATATATAATATATATATTATATAATAATATAATATATATATATAATATATATAATATTAATATTATATATTTGTTAAAACACTGCCCCAGACAGGCACACATTAATATAATATATATATAATATATATAATATATAATATCCCATATATGCGTGGAATATTACTCAGTGATCAAAAAGGATAAATTTATGCCATCTGTAGCAACCTGGATGTAGCTGAAATGATTATTTTAAGCAAATTAGGTCAGAAGGTAAAAGATAAATATCAGATGGTGTCAGCTATATGTGGAATATAGAGAAATTGAACAAAAGGTCAAGAAAAAGACAAACCTTGTAAGCTGACCATAGATCTAAGGCATGCAGCAGGGGAGGGGAAGGGGGGGGGCATAACAGGGGAGGGAAGAGCACAAGGAACCATGGTGGTGGGGGAACTATGGGGACTACATGTGAGGGAAGAAACCAATTGCTGCACAAAAGTGAACAATGATGTATGAAAATAAATAATATTTTTTAAAAGTAAAAATACTCAAAACAAAAATAAACCTATGATTATCATAGATGCTCAGATTGCCAGTCCTCATGATAAGCGCTAGCTTGGGGTATATATGTTTCTGTCATCTTTTCCCTATTATTTATCAATCATAATCAGTAACACATTATAAAATAACGAGCTAAAAGAGTAAGAACATTTGTATTGTTTTGTGTGCATTTATTAGCATTAACTATCTACACTAATCAAAGTCATGGTATTATTCCACAGTATTCAATCATTTTATTTTTATATGACCCATCACTTCGAAGTGAACCCCCGTGGCTCCTCCCCCCATGACTGAGAATCAAGAATTAAAAGTAACAAACACTTTCGTAATTCTACCTAGGAATCAAAAATTTCCACCAGGAGCCATAGCTAAGTAAATCAAACAAAGTAACAGGTTATGTTAGTTGTTATCAATACTCATTGGCAACAAAAGTAATAAAAGCTAACACTTTCAATGCTCAATGAGAAGAAACCTTCCTTCTGAGTAATAAGATGGAGAATGTCATGAATATGTGGGGAAAAAAAACAGGTTAAAATAAAACTTTAAAAATAGTGTGTGAAAATGCTTAAGAGAAAACCCAGGTGCTGGTAAGCTAGCTGAAGACCTGCAACAGACTAAAGAGAATGAGGTCTGTCTCCAGTGTCTAGTGTTTAAAGATTTAACCATCTACCTGGTAGATAATGCAAGGACCCTGGACTAACGATCACCAAACCATTTCAGACTTGGCAATCATTGTGGACTGATCAGAACGATTCCTTCCTTGGGGCCTTCTAGACTACATTCCTCAGTCTCGCTCACCTGGCAAGGTGATAGTTCTAGCAAAAGGAATGTGAACCAAAATGGTATGTGCTACTGGCAGACTGGATGCATATTAATATTCCACATGTAACTCACTTTATTCTTATCCCATTTGTCAGCTAATCGGGAGGCTCAGGGGATGAGGCAACCGTAGAATAGAAGAGACTTGGTTTACTGAATCTTGCAAATTACCACCAACCAGCTAGGAATTTATGATAGAGAAATGAACTGTTATTGGGTTAATATGATGATATGTTGGCATAGGGTGCAAGAGCTAGTCTACCCTAACTAATGTGCCGACTAATGTACCAGGGAAGGTGAGAGTCCAGTGATCAAAAGACAATTTGATCAGTGCATAAAACATGATTATGAAAGAAAGGCTTACATAGGTACTTCACGTTATGGCCCATCTTTACTACTCATCTTTCTCCAGCAGATTTAAAACTCAAAAACTGACATTGTGAGGATTTCGTTCTCTGTGGCTTACACTGTGGAGTACATAACGCCACGCAAACAAACTCTCAGGATCTCCAGGCCGCTTCATAGCTCACCACAGGAGATAGTCACCAAGAAATATTTTCAGCTTCTTCTTCCCTAGTTTCCTATTTTATAACTCCCTGCAGAGGGGGAACTAAATGGTCCAACTCTTTTTCCATGAAAGCTCACATGATTCAAAGGCAATTAGTATTCATAAGTCATTCTTCTTCCACCCAGCAAGAAGCACTTAACCAAATGACCTCATTAATCTTCACATGCGCTGCGATCCTTGATCTTTTGAAGGCCGAAAAACAAAGGCTCTTATCCCTATTTCACAGATGAAGACACTGAGGAAGACAGAGAGTGAGGGAAAGGCTACAGAACAAAACAAAAGGGATGCAGTTTAATTTCCATGTGAAATTAAGCAAGTGTGTTTAGAGGAAAATCTCACATTTTCTGAGGCTGCAAGATCAACGCATAAAAATTGTTTGACTAGTACTGCTTTAAAAAAGTTGTTTATGTTTAGAAAGGATACACACATACACACACACACACCCCCATCCTAATCCATGTATTTTGACTTCCCTTGTAAAATCAGAAGGTGTAATGACACCAAGCCCTTACTCTGCAGTTCAGGGGCATGATAATTGTAGTGGTGTTGGTGTACCCCTGCCCTCCAGTTTTACACATGCAATTTGCTACAGTGACCATGTGAACAACCTTGTGATCAATAATTAGTGATGACCCTGTAGGCAGATGAGTTTGTGGTCCTTAACTTACTGTCATTAGGAGTTAAAAACTCCAGATTGCTCCATCACCAAATCCTTCTTTACCATTTGTAAATCCTGACTTTACCATTTGTAAAAACAAGTTACAGTGATCAGAACTGGAATATTACACACTATCTTTTCAATCAGTCTTCCATATTCTCTCCTTTCACTAGGGTGTTTACAGTGGCAGCTGTTAAATAGGAGGTGGTACAAGGTAAACAGTACCTGAAAATGGAGTCACACTCTCCTTCCTTCTTGCAGTAACAGGAGGGAAATCCATTCAGAAGGAACACAAATTTCTACATGCCTATGGATTCCGAAGCATAGAACAGTAAAATTGTGCTGAATAAGTGACTGCCTTATAAGGCTTATGAAGACTTCTGAAAATGTGGCAAAACAGACTTTGAATTTGAGGACTGAACAATTTCTGTACAAAAGAAAACATTGGAAGTCCCCAAGCATGGCATTGTGGTCAAGAATCTTGAGTCATGGCAAAGTCATGAAAGGTGGAATTGGTACAGGATGATTACTAGAGGTATATTACGGTGATATTGGTGGTTTGAGATTAACTGCAACATTTATATGTGAGAAATGATACCTTCCACTGATATATGTCAATCCCACAGTGCAAGTGTTATTAGTGGGAGAGGGTGATTATGTTAAGTAAAGCTTAGACGCCAAGACTATTGTCACCTAGAAGTCCATAAAAACACATTCTCATCCTGATCCATGACTTAGATATGTTTAGTTGAATGAAAATAAATAATCCTGAAACTACTGAATCTCTGGTCTTGAGTAGTTGTCTTGTCCTCTCTCCATCTTCATTGAATCCGGCCAAATTACACAATTTGTCATGCAACCCTCTTAGGCTGGGTAGGTTCACGGTTAATTTGGGCAGACGGTAAAGAACCTTGGCACTCTCGGAAAAATTGACAGGCCTTTAATGCCAAAGCAGGGAGCAGTATACACAGACAAGCCAGCAGTGAGGCTGGGAGGCTGGCAGCAACCGACCCTCCAGTCCCTGCCACCCCTGTGCTCTTCCTCTGGCTTCTCTCTCTCTCAGCCTCTCCCTATCTCCTTTATCACTTGCTTCCTGGCCCAGACGTCTGCGTTTATATATACGCACGGCCCCTGCTCTCAGACTTCTCTGCCCGGTACGCATAATCAGCATTCTGCTCCCAAATACTTTTTACTGTAACACATTATCATGTGTCAGTAATGAAACCTGGGAGGAAAACAAAGCCGCAGGTGGCGACTATAGAGTCTAGAGGAGGGAGACAAAAACGTGCCTGAGTACTCCATTTTCCCCACAGTAGTTAAATATGCTTTGGAGATATTTGTTTTCAGCTCTATTGCAGAATTGCATTTCCAGTGATAATGATGAGGAGAAAGACATAAAAGAGGTGAACTCATAGTAGTCATTGTAATTTAATATTTGCCAGGTTTTACATTAAAATTTGTTATTCAATATCTGTAGCCCTCAAAACAACCATGCAATGTAAATACACTTATGGTAATTTTACATAGGAGGAAATGTCACTCAGAGAGCTTAAGTAGCAAATCTGAGACCTCATAGCTAATAAGCAACAGAAACAGAATTAAACACTAGATCTTTATGAATCTAAAGCCTTGCTAAAGCAATGCCATATCACAAAGATTTCTAAGCAAAGCTTTTGGTTATTGAAGTAATATTGCATTATAACATTATACAGGCTTCAGGCGTCATCCTTGAGAATCCACATATGTATATACTATATTAAATTCACCGCTACATGGCCAAATTTATCCTGCACCTGACCATTATCTTTCCACTTTTATTTTCCCAAATGACCACTCTTTTCAAACCAGTATCTTCACATGCCGGTCATCTTCTTAACTCACTCCTTCATATAGGATTTTACTAAAGAAGTCGGTTTCTATTCCACAGCCCCCCTACATCAATCCTGCTTCAGTCCATTTGCTTGCTTTCTACAAGTGCTTGCTTCTAGCCTTCAGGTACGTTCAGTTTGAAGAGTAAAATAGACTTTGAAATTTATAGCAGCAGAACAAATTAACACAATGATGTTTATGTTTCCATTGAGTTGAAAATTTTGCATCAGAGTATGTGCTTCGTAAAGAGATTTCCCTGGGAAACGGAGATTAGAGGACTTCGCTCACAAAACAAACTTCAGAGATATATGAAAAACAAAATTCCAAATATTTTGCCTGTTCAACTACCATTTACTTTTTTTTTCACTAGTTGATCTAAATACTTCAAAAAAGAACTTCCTTTGGAAATTTAGTTCTGCCTCTTATTCAGCTGTGTGAGCAATAAAATTCTGCCATAGACTTACTAAATTCTTCAGATATTTGTCAGGGATGTAACGACAAGGTCACTGGCAGGGAGTCAAAAGCGATTGATTTGTGATAGATGCTGATAGCATAGCAGAAGATACGTAGAGACATTAAAAAAAGTGTTGCTTTTCTTATCTGATCTTCAGTACCTATCTGGGTTCCCTCTATTTTAAGGGGTTCCTTTGGTTTTCTCTTTATTTCATCTCACAACTCTGCTCAGAAACCAGGTTCTGGAAAATTTAGAGATTTTGGAAGCACTTTCATTTTACATAAGAATCTTTATTCAGCCTCCCCGGTGGCGCAGCGGTTAAGCGCTGCTCTGTGGAGCTGTCGGCAGCGGCGACTCGAGTTCGATGCCTGGCCAGGGAGAATCCCACATGGTGTGGCAGACCTCTCCTGCCTCGCCCGCTGCTCCCCTCAGCAGTGTATTTCTGATCTACCTGTTCTGCTTCCCTCTCTGTCTCTGGTGAACCCTCTCGCCACCCCATGCCTCTGGCCTGTACCCCAGCTTGTATGTATAAATAAAAAAATATAAATCTTTAAAAAAAAATCTTTATTTATAAAAAACAGTTGGTGGGCCTCCCTGGTGGCTCAGCAGTTGAGCGCTGCACTGTGAAGCTGTTGGCGGTGCGCGCGATGCGAGTTCGATGCCCAGCCGGGGAGAATCCCATATGGTGCGGCAGATCTCTCCTGCCTCGCCCGCTGCTCCCCTCAGCAGTGTATTTCTGATCTTCCTGTTCTGCTCCCCACTCTGTCTCTGGTGAGCCCTCTCCCCGCCCCGTGCCTCTGGCCTGTACCCCAGGTTGTATGTATAAATAAATAAATCTTAAAAAAAAAACAAACAGTTGGATATAATTGTAGTTGAGGAAATTATAACTAAATTCATCTTTTTGTGCTTAGGAATACACCAGGAACTTGCCAGACCGTGGACATTTCTATATTTCTTGATTGGTTGGGTCAAAGATACCCAGTCATCAGCAAAAGGGGGAATTTTGCACTGTCTCCAGAGTTTTAGGGACAGTAATTATCCAAATTGATGGAGAATACAATTACTTGTTTGTATACCTGTGAGCAGGAGTGTGTTGGAGTAAGCTTTTAAGTAGCCTAAGAAAAGTAGATAAAAAAGAGCTATCATTTACTTTTGAAAATGCTGAAATAAATAAGTATTCTAGGTAGAATTTTATTTATTCTAGAATGTATTCAAAATTATGATTATGAGATGAGAACTTGTCAATAGGCATGAGTTGAATCACATTTTGCTAAGCTATCAACACATCTGCCATTGCTGCAATCTGTAAACATTCACCTCTTTGCTTTGAAAGAAAAAGTAGTTTTGGTATCTCGAAAGTAGTAGGTGGAAAAATATGTGAAAGAGTTTCCTTTTTAGGATTGGGCACAAGAATACTATTTCGGGAGTAACAGCTTAACAACTCATCAGCTTTCAACCAGAATTTGTATATTGACATACATTTTTTCATATATGTGTGGATATTTTTGTTTAATTTCAGAATTCTCACATACCAATCATAGGTGAGGTTTCAACTTTAAATGTTTTTTTTTCAGTTGTGTCCAGACTTACCACTTTATATTGTTCAATAAATAACAATCACACTTAATATCCCTAGCTCCCAACCTACAACAGAGCGAACTGTTTTCTTTTAAAATATATTCTGAATGTATTTTGAGTTTTTTCCAATTATTTAATTCCAAAATTTAATTCCAATTCCTTAACTGCAAAAATTAGATGCTCTTTACAATTAAGGTGCATATTGATTAAATCATGTAAAATACATGGGTGGGTTTGAGGTCTACTGTAGAGGCCTCTGATTTCCATGCCCTAAAATCAGTCATCCCTATAGCAGGGAAAAAAATTGTTGTTAATTTAAACAAGTATAATTAAGTGACTCTCAGTGTTCTTCATGTAACTGTTTGGTTTAATAAGTTAATAAAAATGGTTTTGATTTTTTAAAGACAATATTAAAATAAATCAACAAAAATGGTATTTTGGGATTAATCCTAGGGTACAGTACATATCAAGATTTCAGCTTCTGTAAAATAAATGACATTTCTACCGTGGTGAATAAGCCAGCATTCCTAAACACACACGATGTTTAATAAATTCCTAAAATGTGGTTAAGCTCACTAGGTTTTCAAAGTAAACATATGGTTGAAACATTAGGAAGCCATACAAGTATGTAGCTTTAAAATGAACACTTTTATCTTACATACCTGAAAAGTTATTAAAAGGCTGCACTAAAATTATTTAAGTGATTTCATGCTCAGTAAATAAATTGCCTTGTCTAATTCTATTAATTTATCTATTGGGCAATTGTCTTGTCTAACACTGCATATAACTGATATATTGTCACAACAGAACTGTCTTTTCAAGTAGAAAAAGCAAGGGACTAGTTTATTTACTAGGGTCTCAAGCATTTTTAGGCTCCTTATAGAAAGCACATACATTAACTTTCTGAATGTTTGCTCTTCTACTTTTTAGAAAATTTATCTCTCAGAAAATGGCTTTTGTTTATTTTTAATAATGTCAGTTGAGGTAATATTGGTTTACAACACTATATACATTTTAGGGATAAATGTTCTCATCTCCATAAAAGTATTCTATCACACCACACCCACCACCAAAACTGCACTATTCCTCTACCATAGTCCATTGGGCCCCCTCCCCCTTTGCTTCCACGTCATCCTGCCCTTCTGGTAGTCTCAATTCTGCAGTCAGATTTCAAGGGTCTGCTTTTGTCTGTTCCATTGCTTTATTTCTTTATGTGCAATATATGAGTAAAATCGTCCAGTACTTGTCTTTTTTCCTTCTGACTTATTTTGCTTAGCACAATTCTCTCACGGATTGAAAAAAAAACTAGCAATGTTAAAATTTCTATCTTACCTAAAACAATATACAGGTTTAATACAATCCCTACCAAAGTTCTAATAGCTTTCTTCAAGGAAATAGAGCAAACATTAGAGAAATTTAAATGAAACCACGAAAGTCCTCAAATAACAATAAACAATAATCTCAAAATAACAATAACCCCAAGAAAGCAATTCTGACAAAAAAGTTCAGAGGTATAAACTCCCAGACTTCAAATTATACTATAAAGCTACAGTAATCAAATAGCTACGGCATCACTCAAAAACAAAACAACAAAACAAAAACAGACACACAGAACAACATAATAGACTTGAGAGTCCAAAAATAAACCCACACTTATAAGGACAGATAATTTACAACAAAGAAGTCAAGAATATACAGGGAGAAAGAAAAGTTTATTCAACAAACAGTGTTAGAAAAATTCAGTCTCATTCACAAGCTATTTCACACCATAAACAAAAATGAAATTCAAATCTAAATAGAAGACACAAAACCATAAAATACTTAAAAGAAAACATAGACAAACTACTCCATGATATTGGCTTCAATGATATCTTTGGGAATTGGACTACAGTGGCAAGGGAAACAAAAATAAACAAGTGATAATATATCAAGTTAAAAGTTTCTGCACAAGAAAGGAAATACAGACATCCTACCAAATGGAAGGAGATCATACATCTCACTAATATTCATGATCTACAAAAAATCATACAACTCAGCATTGAGAAAACAATAAAAAATGTTCAGAAAAGCTAGATTGACACTTTCCCAAAGAAGCCATTCAGATCACTATCAGGCATATGGAAATACGCTCATCATCACTTATTAGAATCAAAACTACAATGAGATACCACCTCACACCTTACACGATGAAATAGCCCATATCAGAAATCAGAAACAAGTGTCAGTGAGGGTGTGAAGAAATAGGGTAACTTCATATGACATAGGTGGGAAAGCATATTAGTTCAGCCTCTATGGAAAACAGTATAGAAGTTTCTCAAATCTCCATAGACCTCCCATATGATCTATAAATCCCTACCCTTGGTATTGCCCAAAGAATTCAGATGATGTGATAAAGTAAAGTAAAATAAATATGCATTTAACAATGCAAAACTAAATACAACATAAATCCTTTTTTCTTGAGGTGGTATCTACAATTTTTATGTGCCCACCTTGCCCACTGCCACCCCATTCTGGGGGAAGCAATCATTGCAAATCAGCTTTTCTGAATGAGAGTGCTGGGCCTTGTACCATGCGACCGTATACCTTAACTGCAATGGTTTGCGCCAGAGAACAAGTGAAGTACACGCTACCCAAGATACAGAGGCACCTACATAGTCATGGGTTTCGGTGAGATACCACCCAGCAGATTTCCACTTTGACTGCTGACTGTTAGAGTCAGTACTTTATCTTAGAAGTATATGAATACAAACAACACGGCAGTAGAAATGCTTCTTGGTGGTGAGCGGAACTTGTCCTTGTTTCATGAATGACAATGTGTCAATTCCACCTCCCCAGTTGTGCAATAATTTCACACTGGGAGCCTCTGAGACAGAATGACTTTGCAGCTGCCTAGAAGGTCCATTATGCTTCCTTGGTTCCCACATGTGCTTATAATAAACACCTGTCACCCATGGCAGTATTTTTTTCCTCACTGCTTATAAGAATTTAAGTATTACACACCTTCACAGGCCACAAATCACATATTTACTTCCCTCATTTAGTTTGCTTAGTTAAAGTAAAATAAAGATGTGCTTGAGTTAAAAAATGTCATGTGTTAGAATTTGATGACACTGTCTGAAATGAAATGACACATTCACAGGGCAGTCACACAACTTCAAGGGGAAACTATATCCCCTGAGATTCACAGAAGGTTCCCTAGACTTCAGGAGGGAAATAATCTTACTAATGGTTAGGGGCAAAGCGACTTCATTATACTGATTGCCATGAGAACACATTTTCTATGAAAAAAGTAAATTGCAGGTTTAAAATAATTGAAAGTAAGAAAAAACAACATGGAAACATGTAGTGTTTACAAGAAGGAAAGGAGTGGAGCAAGTAACAGACCGTAAGAGACTTGGACCAAAGGAGTTATGTTTATTGAAAATCACAATTATTTCTAAAAAAGGCCATGAGGACAAAGTCACCATGTTATTAGTTAACCCAAAAGGCCTCAGGGCACTTTCTAAATTTGCAACAGAGCTGATGAAGTTGTATGGGTCCCTAGGAGATTTTCCTATAGCTCAGAAGGATGAGATGGCTTGTTCTGACTGGGTATATCAGTGACATGAATTAGCTCATGAGAAAATGATGTAAGGTTATTCTTTCAAGAATGTTGATGTGTTGAAGTGGCCAGGGGCAAACTTTCCTACAAGTTGAGGAAAAAACGTTGTATATTTAAGAGATTCATAGGGAAAAGTTCAGAATGTTACAGAACTGCCTTCCTTTATGGCAAGATGGTTTAGAAGTTTCAAGAATGTCTCACTTTCCTCTGTTAATTCATCTGGTAAAGCTGTGAATACAGGTCAGGAAGCTCCAAAGACACATCCCCATGTTAAAACAACAGATTAATAAGAAAGCAGCTGAATCTGATCTTGAAAATTCTAATGCAGAGTCTCCATCAGAACTGAATGCACTCCAACACCCACATCTGGAAAGAACAAGTTCTGACCCAGAGTTTAAGCTGCATAGCTAAGTTTATTTTGTTGGTGTTTGGGCTACAAATTTTCGTAGATTTTGCATGGCCTGCCCTATTGTTATTTTTTCCCTTAAGTTTCGTTATTTTTAGCACATGACTTTTCAGTACATGAAGAGTCTCAGGATCTCATCCATAGTGTCATTGTAGAAACAATTCTGTCTGATTTTTCCATTCAGCAAACCCAATGGATTTCAGCCATCCTCATCCAAAGCCTCATAAGGGAGTCTGACTCACTCATTCAACTTCAACTAGCATTTACACACCTCTCCCCATGTAGCCATTGTGTTGAGGATAGGAAAACTAAGAAGATATGGAAATCAGTGTGTGTGGATGGGGTGCTATCACAGGTGGTATAAAATGCAATGCTTAGCAGTTCTAGTCTGACTGGACAACAGGTATGGTAAGAAGCTTCCCAAAGCTCCTTCCCAAAGCTCCCTCCCTACTGTATTCACATCTCTGTGTGATCCCTGATGAGTATGGCTGATGTACAGCCTTGCTTAGATGTAAATAAATAAATAAATAGATGTAACAAGATAATAGGATGTCATTTCTAAAATTACGTCATAAAAGACCTTGATTTCTGTCTTCTTTACACTCTCTCAGGCTCTTCTCACTTTCTTTCTCTGATGAGGGTAAGTTGTGAGCTGCCCTGGGGAGACGCTCCTGTGGCAAGAGTCTGAGGTCATGTCTGACCAGGAACTCAGTCTCTCCAACCACCATGTGAGTGACCTGGAAGCAGATATTTCCAGTTTAACACTTTGAGTGCAGCCTCATGAGAGAACTTGAGCCAAAGGACCCAGTGAGGCCACACCTGTATTCATGACCCAAGGAATGGGTGAGATGAGGGGTTTTAAGCCACTAAGTGTTGGAATCATTTATTACAGAGTAGGAGGGAGCCTATGGGTGGAGGTGATCTATAAATAGATCAATTGTGCAAAGTTGAATGAGGAGTCCAAGTCCTCAACATAGCTGGTGGGTAGGGATGCATTCTACTTACAGACAAGGCAAGTGCACAATTTGCTCTCTGAACTACAGTGGGTTAGCTGTTGCTAAAAAGTGGGTGTTTGTGAATACTGGTAGCAGATAAGACAATACATGTAAGCAGTAAGACAGTCACAAAAGAATGGAGGATTTTTAAATTCAACTAATAGAAGCATTTTCTATATTTTAATGGAAATGAGTGTGATCAATTTGAAAAATTATAGCACTCATGCATTTAAAAATTATGCTATATATTATACATTACATTTTATATATTCTATATTGTATATATTGTATACTAAAATTCAATATATGAAGTGTATATCAGTGTTATGAAATACCCAAATCTTAAATTTACAGTTTTTTTTTAAATTTTTTAGAAAATATTTATTTATGCATACAAGACCTGGGGTATAGGCCAGGGGTGTGGTGGGTGAGAGGATTCACCAGAGACAGAGTGGGGAGAACAACAGGTGGATCCACTGAAATACACTGCTGAGGAGAGCAGGGGTGAGGCAGGAGAGGTCTGCTGCAACTATTTGGGAATCTTCCTGGCCAGGGATCAAACTTGTGCTGCAGTGGCTGCAGACAGCCTCATAGACTGTGACAACCCCTTATGCCGCCAGGGAGGCCCTTAAATTTACAGGTTTTTTCTAGAAAAATTTTTTAAGTAGGTTACTGCTTCTCTGAACACAAAGCACATGCCTAGTGCATCCAAAGTTCTTGAAACTCCTAAACTATTAAAGATACCAGGGAGTTACACAATTATTTTATTTGTACATTTGTTTCCAAATAGATTATTCCAGCACATTTAGTCCTTACGAATTTCCCTTTTATTTAGAAGCCTGACAATGGAACATTTACTCTTCTTTCCTGTGTTTGTCTCAGGGGAGAACATTAAATCACAGATAAGTTTTTGGAGTTTGATGAGTCCCAGCTTTCAAGGAGAATAGGCAGAAGTATCCACAGAAAGCCAGGACTCTTCCTGCAAGGGTCACCACCTCCCACACAGGTATTCCAATTTCATAACTGATGGCAAAGAATAAAGATGCTTTAGACAGCTGATACTTGCCCCCGGTCTTACACAGGTACAAACACACATTCATAAGGAGGAAAATAAATGTGAAAGACAGTTGACTTGTCCCAAAGACTCTTAAATCTTCCCCCTTTTCTTCCTTCAGGAAACTGAAGATGATCATGCCAGAATATCAGGATCAGGGAAAGAGGAGGGTAAGGGAAGAAAAAAGAAGAGAAGCAAAAAAATGTAATTAGAATTAGAAAAGGAAAAGAAGAAATGGACCCTTGGAGGAATGATATAGAAGGGATTTTGTATGAAAAGGAAACTGAGAAACTGCTAAAAAATTCAACTGTATTTAAAAGAGATGTGTCTGTAAAGGGACATGTTAATAGCAGTGATCTAAAAGGACAGAACTGTTGACTGGCTGTTTGCCCAGTTCCTTTTGAAGAATGAATAAAACCAGCATTTGAATGATTTCATTTAATTGCAATGAAAACTCACAGTGAAGTGTAGTCACAAATGTGTACCTGTGAAAATCTTAGCCACGTTTATTGACTTTGCTGTTTCTGGTATTGAACCCGGAATTGTCTGGCCACAACTGCTCCCTGCCTGGAAGTCAATGTAGATCTTCTCCTCTGGAAGTTTATGAAGCATTTAAGGCAGTGCTGCCCCCCGTCCTTTTGGCAATGATGGAATAGTCTACCCTGTGCTGTCCAATCTGGGAGCCACACTTTCTATGCAGCTACTGAGCCTATGAAATGTGACTAATGCAACTAAGAAATTGAAATTCTAATTTTACTAAACTAAAATTTCAATCTCAATGGACTCAGGCATATGGAGCAAATGGACTCTATTGCCATCAGCGATTAAAGGGAACATCACAAAGGGCAGGAAGATTAGAAATTACCAATATAAAATACCAGTGCATAGCCACAAGATTGCCTGAACAGATTATGTGTAATGTAAGACTTTACAAGAATCCTCAAACGTAGGCCATGACAAAGAAAAACATAAACAGACAATATAAATATAAAAGACTCTACTGGGGTGGAAAGAGGGTTTGGAAAACAGCCAGTAATAATTTACCCAAATGACCAATTCTTTTTCTATTGTGAAATATATTGAACAATGCCAATGTGGGGGATATGCCATCCAAGTTGTAAAACCCCAAATATTCCCCTGGAAATTTCTAATGGTGTAAGAAAGAAAAGCAATTCTAACTCTGAAGTAGATTCTGTCTCAAAACTAAAACATGTAATATGAAGTGACTTTAAAAAAGCAAACGTTATGGGAAATAAACAGTATTAAAAATGATACAGGGAGATGGAAGGCCCCTAGTATATTAGATCAAAAGTGGAAATCATTGCCTCACCAAGATTTAACTGAAGTTCAAAGACAGTTCTTTTGAACAGAAACTAACTTGAGGCCGGGCAGACTGGTAATTCATATATGGTAATAATGGAATTTATTATTGTCCTTTATATAAAGACCCTTTTTGTCTTTGGACATTCCTTGGACAGCATCAGACACCCTGGCAAAGAATGAATGAGACACAAAGCCGAACTTTTACAAAGCCCAACTCATTCATCAGATATTAATTTCAACAGAGGAATCAACAATGTATACAGATTGGCAGATCACAATCACTTGGGTAATTCGAGATCTAGAATTTAAAGTAGAGGACAGAGTGCCACACTCGTAAATATCTAGAGGTTCCACTGCTTCGAACAGCTCTCAATAGGCAGCCTCCTCTGTGCATCCCCTGAATTCCTGAATCATTTTAACTTGTGTTGAGAAACAGCCTTGAGAAATATAAGAACTGATGTTCTTTTTATTTGTGCCAATTATATACTCAGAGATGCTGGAATCATTACAAGTCATCGCTATCACAATTTTTTCTCATTTTGATTCTGTGAGAAGTGAGCCATGTTTAAGCAACATTTCTGTAGGGATTAACCGCCTTGGCATTAATTTCTCATGAATGTTCTCACATTCTCAAAGTCGCTATCAAAAATGGTATTATGTCGACATGCTTTAGTATCATTTCTATTTGGTAAACATTCCAATTACTGACATAGAAAACACCTCTCATCTGGATTGAAATATGCATGTTGATACACGGAAGCACTGACGACACTGGCTGGCGCAAATCGCTCTTCAGAGAGAAGCCTACTTTCATCCATACTTGGGAATCAAACAATACAGTGCCAGCAATAATGGACGGAAATATGTATATTATATGGGGCAGTCGTGCCAACAAGGGTTTATTTACAGTTTTATCGAACTTCTTCGGCAAATTCAGACCAACAGTTTTTGTGAAATCTAAATCTAGATCAAAAGAGCTGACACCGAATGGCCAGCGATCTGCCCACTTGCCCCACTGCAGACCCCCCTGCTCAGGGCCCCTACGCCTCAGACTTCACACTCAAAGAGCCTGGTGATTCACTGCAGTCTGTGCGCATCCAGCGCGGCACGCCTGCCAGCGTACAGCCCAGGGTGGTGTCCCTGCCACAGTGACAGGAATAAAAATATTTATTTGTAAGTCCACAAAGTAATTTCAGTTGAGAAGATGCAAACTGTGGTTGAACCCTGTTCAAAATTACAACATGACAATTTAACATGGCCTTTCACATTGCCCGTTTTTATAGTGTTCTCCCTAATGTGCCCAGCTGTGATAGCTAGAGGCGACTTGGGAAGTCCATTTATCACAGATAACTTTGGGGGAAATGACTCCATTATAAATTTATTAGCAAGTTGAATTCCCCTCTGTTAGATTCAAATGTTTAGATTCAGACTGAGCAAGCAATGATTATGAAAATTTGGAGGAAGTTTCAAAATATGGAAGTATGGTGCTAGTATAATGACGTTTCAGAGACACCTCAGTGTTGGAGTGTCAGAAACTACTGTGCTTCAAAAACAGTCACCTTTACAAGATTAATAGGGAATGATTCCAACTGGAGGGTTTTAGAGAAAGAAAATGGCGGGGGATTAATTAACAAGCAACATGCTCACCTCCCTGGACCCCCCCCCACCCCTTCTGCTAATCCTTACATTCCCTATTAAAATCGTGATTACAGAAACGATATATGATCACTCTTGCTCAGAGCTTGATATTCAGATACAGAGAAACTAAATATCTATAAACTGTCTCTGTCCTTTGCCTTTTTTTGCTGTAAAAGCTGTCTCTAAAATTACCAATATCAATAGAAAAATGACATGCAAGGTAGTTCACAAACAACAGGATTTTCCTTGGAGAAAAATAAATTTCTCATCTTCCTTGTTTCCTTTCTTGCTTCCTCCCTTGCAGATTTCAACTTACCCCCACATAACAAAACAAGCAAAGGGATCCAGAATCTACACAACCGCCTGTGCTCTTTCTAAAAAGCCCAACACTGGTCAAACTTAGAACTTGAACTGAACTCAGACTGTCTTAGCAAGCGAGGGGCAGGGGAAGGGTGCGAGAAAAAAAAGCATAAGATAAATCTGAAGTAGCCACTCGGGGAAGTCAACAAGGAAGTCACACCCCTCACCATTCTGGGAAGCCGGGCAGACCTGAAACCTTGTTCCTAAAACCTCCCCATGTGTGACTGCTAATGTACAGGAAATGTGATTAGATGCCTGAGAAAGGCCTAGAATTACTCCCATTCTGACTAGATTACTGGATAATTAGATTGGTACCACTCTTCCCTGACTGTGGCTGTCAGATTAAATCTGGCTGGTTCTCTTCAGATAACTGTCATGGTCCACAATAACAGAGGCTGACACAGTGAATTTTTTTTTTTCCGAATGTTCAAAGACTCAAAGTGCCTCTCTTTTCTCAATAATAAAACATGAGAAATGTTCTATGGACTTGAGAGTTTATTCAAATTGTCATTATATTGGATTAAGAAAAGGCTTCCAGATAAAGCCTGGCCACACAGGCTCCATCTGTGTTGGTAAACGGAAATCACCAGACTTGACCAGACACCTCTGGGAAGGCAGCCTCGAATTACCCAGAGCATGAAGCCCTGGTTCTGTTTTACTGTTCTGAGCATCTAAACCTTTTCAATTCAAATGAAGTTAAACAAGAGACGTTGCATGCTTTCTCCGAGCATCAGTTTAACCTCTTGAACTCTTCTTTCTCCCCCTTCAACACAAGCACATGCAACCTTTACTCTTTACAAAAGCTGTTGTTCTAGAAACTCCTGAGGACCACACTGGAGAGAAAGTGAGGAAAGAATCCAACTGGAGGAAAGAACAAACATCCCTGTTTCTTAAGGGGTTCCCATAGTCTTGTCCTGTCATCCAGAACAACTAAGAAGTTTCTGTGAGGGAAGTCAGGTGTGCAGCAGTGCTTGTCCAGATGTGATAATCTGGCTTCTTGCTAGACTGAGGAGGAGAGGTTGGAAGGATAAGATGGTTGTACCTTGAACGTATAAATGCATATATTTTTATGGATTTATTTATATATGGCAAATTCATTAATTTTCCACTTACAAAAAAGGTAGAAAAATTCCTTTTAAAAGAAACCTTTGAAAACAACCTAGATCCAGGTAAGGAAATGCAAGCAGCAGTTAGGGCACAAACCACAAATGCAGTAAAGACTAAAGTTGAGAAACCCAGGTGGAAAGGAGAGTGGAGGGGAGTACAATGAGAGGGGGAATCCCAGCGAGTCCCAGCTTCTCCACTAACTGCTGCAAACTCTTAGTCAATCTGCTTCACTGGCAGACCTACATGTCATACTCATTGTGATGACAGAGCCTGGTAAAATATAAGCTGTGAGCCTGCCACAGTATGAACATTCAGTAAACGAAAGCAGTTCTTGTTTTTAATAAGGGGAACTGCAGTTCTTTCTCTCACTGAAATGCTTAGGAAATGTCAGTTCCTTTTGGGCGGGTCTTGTCAAACCTCCTCATTTAGGGGAAGAACAGCTCCAAGAGGGATCCCTTGGCTTCTACTCATTGGCCTGTATCTCCGAGGCCCTCTGAGGGAGGGTGAAGATTCCTCCAGCCCCTGCTCCTCAAGGTCAGACCAAGCCACAATAGCACCAACTGACTGATTTCAGTATCAGCATCCTCGTCTGCACTCTCTACCCTAAGAGGGCCCCTGCCTTCTACAGGTGCTCAGTCCCTCAATTTAAAATTTAGGGCACAATTTAAAAGTCATTGTCTTTTTTGACAAAAAGAGAGACTGCATCTACTGTTTAAAGAATACTTCACATATATTAGAAGAGGTAATTGGCATGATCTTTCTGGAAAGCACTTTAGCCATTCATAATAAACAGGTATTAAATTCATATTAAATACATACCATTTGCTTTAACAATTCCAATTCTAGAAACTGATGCTAAGGAAATAGCTGTAGATATGCACAAATATTTATATTAGGGTAATCAGCTCAACTTTCTTAAATATCAGTGATTTGGAAACAGCCATTATATCCAATAACATATTACTTCAATAGTATATGATGCTTTCTTACAAATGGAAAAGCATGGGGCCCCCAAAATGTTTCAGAACTGCATTTAATAAAAGAAAGTGATTTGATTTACATAAAGCTCAATAATCAGATTAAATATAATAGGTAAGAGGATTCATTTTTGTATTTTTGTTTAACATACAAGGAAAATGAAAAGACACTAAAACGATAGTACCTCTTGTCCTGGAGGGAAGAATTTACATGATTTTTATTTCCTTCCTAATGCCTTTTTACCCTGCAGTTTTTACTATGAACAAATATCAATCCTAGTTTATTTATTCTGTACAACTGGCCACAGACTATGTTAAGCTCTTTACATGCATTAGCTTAATCCTCGTGAAAGCTCTACGAAGCAAGAAACATTACCCCATTTACAGATGGGAAAACACAGCTGCAGAGGGAGGAAATAACTTACCCAAGGTCACACAGGAATAAGGGGAAAAGGTCACCTTCAACTCAGTATATCTGACAGCAAGACCTGTCCAAGAGTAGTAGCTCACAACCAAAATTAAGTATTAGATTTTGGGGTTAAACACTGTTAAATATGTATCATTTTTAAATATGGGAAAAGTTATGTTTAAAAGAAGGAGAACAAGCCATGAGTCATTGTATGATTGCTAGCAAAAAGAATTGTACCAATGTATATAAAATCATTAAAATGTTTTCCCCCACTTTGAACTAGTGAAACCTAGGCATGATCCAATAGTTTAGTATAAGCTATTAATCTGTGTAACATCCAGTCTTTGAGAAGCATTTGAGACGTGGTTTTGTTTATGATAGACTGGACTAGTAAAATTTTTAAAACCTTAACAAGGATAGCAAAGCTCTTGGTTCTATAACATATTAAACTGAATGTTAGATTTAATTAATTTTCTAGTAAGCTTGGGATTTTTGACTGAAAAACACCTGCAAATTATTTGTATTCACTCCAATATTTAATCACTTTTCTTTTGTTATGCAGGTACATGTCACAGGAGGAAGCACAGCAAAGGGTATGAATCGATTTCTATCTCAACACGCAAAGCTAGTCCTTCTACATTTGCTGTTTGTTCCATAGGTTTTTCTTGTGTGTGTGCAGTGAATGTCAACTGCATGGTACCACAATCTTTTAGGGTTCTGGATTCACTCAATGTATTTGGGGAAACCATTGAGATGCTTACACATCTGTATAAATCCCTGTGCCATTCTGACCTGCCAATGTGTTCTGCTCTCTGCCTGACACCAACTTGCATGTGGAATGTAGCTGTATCTCCCTCAGGTTCTCCCAGAGTATCTTTACTGAAGTTTACTGCTTGGAGGAGATTGCAGACAGTTCAGGACAGCACTGCTCAGTAAAAGTCTACCATTTAAAAGTGGACATCTGGTCTGATATGTTTTGGATAGTCCCACCATCTAAAATGCCTCATTGAATAGCTAATCACTTGTCTCCTCAATCTTTTGTTCTCTCTTATTTTTAAGATTTATTTATGCATACAAGAGCTGGGGTGTAGGCCAGAGTTGTGGGGAAGGGGGAGTTGAGAGGATTCACCAGAGACAGAGTGGGGAGCAGAACAGGCGGATCCACTGAAATACACTGCTGAGGGGAGCAGCAGGACGAGACAGGAGAGGTCTGCTGTGCCATGTGGGAATCTCCCTGGCCAGGCATCGAACTTGTGCTGCAGTGGCTGCCAATAGCTTTATAGGCTGAGACTTAACCCCTTGGGCCCCTAGGGAGGCCAATCTTTGATCTCTTATTCAGTGTCCCTTCTTTCTTTTTAAACTTGTCTGTCCTTGCCCCAAAGATAGTCAAGGGACTAAATAACCCTAAGACTTGCCCGCAAACTTTTCTGTTATGCCTTGTTTCATACGAGGCGCCTCCGAAGCAAACACTGTCCTTCCTTTCCATTTACATTCAGATAATTTCCTACAAAAAGAGCTAACTTTTATAATGACACTTTTTATTTACTCTGTACTGCATTCTGACCATATTGTACATAAAGTTTCATATCCTGGATATTTGTAATTTTTGGTCATTAAGAATTTTATTGTGAGAATTTCCTCATATTATTGCTAAGTCTTTGAAAGTAGAATATAATAGTCAAATGAAATTCTACCTTACAGATGTTATAGTATGATGTTTCCAACATTTCCAGAATGAGACCTACCAGGGTGTTTATAAAAAGTACAATTTCCAGAAACTTTCCCTTGGATATTTTTATTTGGTAGGTCTGGCATAGGATCTGGGAATCTGTACTTTTTAATAAGTACCTCTAAAGCATATTTCCTGTGACTATTTTTTTTTTTCTCTTTAGACATGAAGGTAATTTCTAACACTTTGTAAAAGTAGATAAATAATAGCAGACAACTTTTTCAGAGATTAAGTTAAATTCATAATTCTAAATTATGTAAATTTCAGAGTCTGAAACTCTTACTGGTAAACAACAGACTTTTGGTGATTTAACCAACCAAATTATGTTGACCTATTTGGCTCAAGTATAACTAATTTGGTAATATCCAAAGAATAGCACAATTCCAAAATTTCCTACCATTTTTCAAGTCAAGAAATGTCTGTGATAAAATTTTAAAGAAGAAACTATGAAAATGTTGGCTTGTCTCTTCCTTGCAGATCTGTAGATTTCAAATGCTTCACAAATCATTTACTTGAAAGGCCATTGAATATTTATGGATTGATGCTATCTTTTTAAGAGTTCCAGGATGAGGAAAGAATTGGGAATTATTCTCCAAGAGTGACTAAGAGACAGCCATCAACAGCTTCTGAGCTGCGCTGGGTAACAGAAAATGATGACAGATAAACTATCAAGTAATGCTGCAGCTGTGAGGGAAAATATTGTAAGCCAAGTTATCCAGGGAGATTAAATGAAATTCTCAGGATAATATCAGAGTATCAAAAGTTATGACTTACAGTCTGGGTGGATTAATGATTTTAAATCTATATCCATCACCTACTATAAAATAGGCTCACAATCTATTGTTGACTTGGATTGAATTTTAATACATGATCTTATTCCAAAAGAATCACATGTCTCATGATTCTGTCCTGGCAAGTTTTCCAAGACAGTTACAACATGCAGAAACTGATGACTATGAAACTCATCAGCATATTGTTCACAGTTGTATTAAAATTTCATTCAGGCTCTTCTAGCTTTTAGTTTGATGGGAGTGGAAAGCCCCTACTTTATCCTCTTGTGCTTTTTAAGAACACATTTCCAAACAGTATAGCGTATCCCCATGCACCTTTACCCAGTGCCCTATTACATGCACCCCAGTTCTCTAAAAAAGGTGTCCACTCATACCCACAAATACCATGAATGTCATGAAAATTTAAGAAAAGGTGAAGAGTTGTTTTTCCTACTGTTACTTCTAGCAGCTAAGCGTAAAGAAGAAGGCATCTAACTGCCATCATTGGTTTCTTGGGAACCTTTAAACTTTTGCATTTTAGTGTTAGGGATGTTTCTTTATTGCTCTTAAAGCTATTACTTGCATTTAATCAACAGATAAATGGTCCACTCCAGTGCTATATTGTTATGGGTACTAAATGCTCCATAAATGGATTCCAGTAATAAATACACTATAATGAGGGAATGAGAGACTTTCAAAGATAATACTAAACTTAGTGCTTTTAGTCTAAGTCCATGTTGCTGGCCACTCAAATAAGAGCTTTTTCAACTTGCCTAATCATAAAAACAATCTGATATGTTTATTAAAAGTACAGGCTCCTGAGCATCCTTGATGAAGAGAATCTCCAAAGACAGACACTAAATTCTTCATTTTTACTAAGCATATATTTCTTACAATCAGGCAATGTTAGAGACACTGATTTATAGGGGAAAAATGGAGTTCTGAAAGATTATATTTGAGAAAGGCATAATGAAAAAGAGTCCTTTAATTTCTCCCAACCCAACCTCAAGCAAATTCATTTGGCTGTTTTTTTGCAGCGTGAGCAGGGCGCATCAACCGAAGTTTGAGGATGATAATTAAATTTCAGTTCCTAGAAATCGAAAATCACCAAGAAATTCAGCAAACACAGAGCTCCTACTTGGTGCCTTCATTTGCTCATGGCACCAACAGGAAACTACAGTCCCCAGGGATGTCAATCTGGCATCTCTTCGGATCAGCAAATTAAGTAGAAATAAACCCGCAAATGAGCAACAAGAAAAAATCTAAAGTGCTGCTTCCTGCTGAAACAAGCTTTGAGTGGCATTGTCGTAAATGAAAGGGCAAGGCTGCTGATGTGAGAAAGTTTCTCTAGCCTCATTAGGAGCTTCTGCTGCTCCTAACCTGGGACTGAAATTAGAAACAGTTACACTGCACAACACCACTGTGTTGTCTGATGCTTCCTTGAAATACCCGTTTGCTACTTTCTACAACTTGGACAGTGAGTTGCCTGTTAATTCTATACTAACAAACTTTGTATTCTTGGCTCAGTCAGTGACTTAACCCATTAAAGAAACAAAAGATAATTAATATGGAGACCCACATACCTATTTGTAAAATCTCCCACCATGGTGGAAAGATCAACTTGTAACTGTGCGTTCATTTACCTTGTGAGATCCTGCTGTGCGAATATATTTATGCTGGAGGTGAGGCTTGCATTTTAAGTAATTTCAATATAAATGCTCACAAAAAATACTTCTGCTTCTAATACTCTACTAGGCCACCGAAACCCATTACCTTCTGTACTCATTTTCAAGGGGAGATTTGTTGGGCATCCTATAATTCAAAGTCAAAACAAAATACAACAAAATAACAATGAAATTCTAAACTCTGTTCCCCTCCCCCAAGCCCCACCCAGTCATAATATACATTCATAGTTTCAGTGACAGAGTATTCATTTACCAGTCTTAGTGAATTTGATTTCCTTTAGGAAAATTTTTATGTGCACTTTACAACTATCATTAACTTCAAAGGCTACTGACAGTTCTCAAGTTATTAAGTTAAAAGTCGGCCAACTTTCAGTTGGAGTCACTGCAAATTAATTCTGTCTTACAAGGCCACCCTGGGTCATTTCCTGAGTTGACGGTAATAAATAGCCCTTATTCTAATATAAAAACAAATGAGTATAGTAATGTTTTTCTGATTAAAATGCTCAGAGGCAGCCAGGACCTGGACTCAGTATAAAATTGCAGGTAATTTTGTACTAGCTAGGGTAGAAACTTCTATTTATCTATACAGTATACACTCTCCCTTTATTCCAAATTGCCAAAAAGCAAGCAAACAAACAAATTAATGACTTTTCTTCACGAAAGCAACAAACCCTTCTAACCCTCCTAAGCCCTCGCATTGCCCAGCATCCCTTGCAGCTAGGGTAGCCAAATGACATTGTTTGATGAATGAGGAGTAAGCCAACAGGATATGAGATTTTTTCCTAGGAATTTTTCTAATTATAGGCACTATCTTTTCCCTGCTTGCTTTTTTTTTTTCCAGCCTAGACCTTAGATGGGGAGAAGAGCTGAGACACACAATAACTAGCATTTATACCTTAAAATCACTACACTCTAATAGCTACTAGAACCTAAATTTCAAGAGGATCAGAATCATATGTACCTTGTTTAATTTCTCTCCCCCTTGCCTAGAAGATGCTGATGCTTCCTTGAAATGCTCAGAAATATATGTGGAATGAGTAAATAAAGTGATTAATTAATCTGAACATAAATAAATGAGACAGGTAGAAAGTGGCAGAAAGACAGGGTTAGAGTGACAGGTGGAAGTCATCCTGGCAGGTCCGTCTATGGATGTTGGCCTTTACTCTGAGTGAGTAGAGATCTGCTGTACCACTCTCTATTGGGGGGCGGGGGGCATCATGATCTCACCCAACAGTTTCAAAGGAATTCTCTGTCTTCTGTATTGATGATAGACAGAGGTAGAACAAGAAGTAAGGAGAACAGCCAGGAGACAGAGCAATCTAAATCAGAGATGATGTTGGCTAGTGCCAGTATTTTACCTGTGAGCAGGCAAGAAGGAATATGAATCAATGCATTTTGAAATTAAGGACATGGGCATTTCCTAATGGACTCGGGAGTCAATTAGGAGGGGTGGTGAAAAAAGATGAGTTAATGATATCTCCAAATTTTTAGTTTTAAACAACTAGGAGAATGTAACTGCCATCAACTGAAAAGTAGAAGGCTGAAGAAGGACCAGGTTTGTTGGGGAGATCAGGGATTCAGTTCTGTCATTTAAATTTCAAATTTCTAATAGATATTCAAGTGCAAATGTCATGTGTGCAGTAGTATCTAAAAGCCTGGAATTCTAGAGAAAGGTTTGATATAATGTAATTATTGGAAGTTTATGGTACAGAGAC
The DNA here is from genome assembly GCA_004024925.1 of Scalopus aquaticus. Taxonomy (NCBI): domain Eukaryota; kingdom Metazoa; phylum Chordata; class Mammalia; order Eulipotyphla; family Talpidae; genus Scalopus; species Scalopus aquaticus. Next base: position 39,981 of record PVIJ01009162.1, on the reverse strand, counting down.
ATTCTAAGTCATGAGCCTTGATTATCACGACACTAGTGAGTACAGGAATCAGTGAAGATTCTTAAATGCTAAGGCCACGGAGCCAATAGATGATTAATAAAACTTGTGTGGCAGTGGCTTATAAGGTTAATCTAAGTGGTATACAAGCTAGAAGTAGAAAAGCTTGTCAGAATACTGTGGCATTAATTGAGACATGAGTGGAAGGAGGCCATAACTAATGTCCCACGGCAAGATGGAGTTCAATTGTGAGTATTAATCACAACTTGAATACAGAGCACAGGAAAGGAAATGGCTGTGTCGTAGAAGAACACTTATTTTTCTAACCTAAATGAATACTTTATACTAGAAGATGGTTATGATCTTGGCTAGGACTCCCCCAGAAACAGACATGGAAACAGAAAGCTAAGTAGAAGTCGATTATTTGGATGATGATACCAGGAAACACCTAGAGGGAGTGGGGGAGAAGTTACAGAAAGGAAAAGCCAATAAATTACTGCATTTTGAAGTGCAAAGCACTGTAGGAAACTGAGGGGGATGGGGATGCCTTATAGGATCTATGTCTGGTAAGGATCCATGTCTGGTAAGGATCCCAAAGAAAGGGTAAGTATTTATTTACTTACTCCCCACCTGTCACTTAACTGAGAGCTACTGTTTCCCAAGAAAAAGTGCACAGTCAGAAAGTCCTAGATGCTTTCAGAAAGTTGTCTCTAGTGTATAGAGAAACATGGAGCACCAGTAGCATCTGCTAAGTTACAAACTTGTAGAAGGAAAATTTGATTCATGAAAATAGTCCACAATTTTTCTTCTAAATAAGAAATGCATCTATATTAACATGCACAATTGTTTACTATATGTTTCTGTATGTTAAAGCAAGTCCAGGAGCAGAACAAATGTCAAAACTGTGTGCCCTATATTCACAATAGCAAAGGTATGGAAGCAACCCAGATGTCCAAAAATAGATGATTGGATCCAGAAGATGTGGTACATATACACAATGGAGTACTATTCAGCATGGAAAGAAGATAAACACATGCAATTTGCAGCAACATGGATGGAATTAGAGGGAATCATACTCAGTGAAGTAAGCCAGAAAGAAAAAGAAAAAATATCGAATGGTTTCACTTATAACAGGACTATAGGGAGGCCGGGTGGGAGAGAGACACTCAGCGGGGGGGGGGGGGGGGGGGGGGGGGGGGGAGGAGGGGAGGATAAGGGCACAAAATGGAAGAGAGGAGAATACAGGGGACCATGGAGATGGATCACGGGTGAATTGGTGGTGGGCTGCCCAAGGGGAATACAAAATGTAAAAGACATAAATAACAATAAAAAAAATGGGAAAAAAAAAACAAACTGTGTGCCCTGTAAGAAAGTCATCTCAAGGAAGAACAGCATCAAAGAAAGAACCTGTATTTCTCCCTCTCCTGTACACCTGCAATAGCTGGTACAATGGTGAAATGCTGCTGGTGATCAATGAATAACTATTAGATGATTTAATTGTAATGATTCTGGTGATAGTCACGTCTTCCTTTGTAAGAGGCAACAATTAATACTGCAAGTATTAAAACTACTGTCATAAAATTTCGTCATGAGATATTAGCAGGTTAGTTGTCTCCATTGCTCTTTTCAGAATAAAAGATTACTGAGTGAGGTTATTTAAATGTAGTCTTCTCATACTCAGAGCTATTAATATTCAGCAGATAAAATGACTGAGTGGGAATCAGAAACCAATTATGTCCAATCTCAAGTGATCAAGGAAATCAATCAAAAATAAAAACTGGATATTTTTGTCTGATTCCAGCAACAAGGCAGGGATTTCAGGTGTTCTAGGGATTTCTCTCTCTTATTTTACTCCTGTGAATTTGAGAAGCAAATAATTCTTCATCTTGCAATCTGTGGAGAGGTCTAAAATTCAAAGCATAGTTTTCAGTTCAGAATGAGGCTTCTTCCACTGGTCAAACCAGCAAATGATCAAGAAAAAACAAATTTGGGAAAAATTATGCTTTGGTGCTTTACAACATTAACCAGAAATAGCAAGATAGTGTGTAAATGCACAGGATCATAGTGAACTTGTTTCTAATGCTAACTTTGATTTGGGATTCCAAAATACAAGATACGGGAAAGGGAGCAGCATTATAGTATGTAAAGATAATTAGTTATGCCACAGTCCCCCTTCCATCTTATGATGCTCTTGCTACATGAAGATTTTTTAAAAAATATTTATTTATTATGCATACAAGAGCTGGGGTGCAGGCCACAGGTATGGGGGCAGAGAGAGGATTCACCAGAGACAGAGTGGGGAGCAGAACAGGCAGACTGACTGAAATACACTGCTGAGGGGAGCAGCGGGTGAGACAGGAGAATTCTGCTGTACCATGTGGGAAGCTCTCTGGCCAGGGATCAAATTCGTGCTGCAGTGGCTGCGGATAGCTTCATAGTGCTGAGACTTAACCCCCTGCACCACTAGGTAGGCCCCTGCATGAGGATTCTTAATTAAAAAATATATAGCAAATTTTAGTTTAAATTGGATAAACTGCAAAAAAAGAAAAAAAGATCTTTCAAATGCTAACACTATTATGTCTGGAAAAGATATGAAGATATAATGCCTAATGCATACTCTATATTCTTGCTATTGTTCAACTGTATTTTCCCCATACTGCAAGTAACTCTCTTGAGGAGGTTATCTATAGGTTGAGAACTGGAATCAAGGTGTATTTACAAATCTGACCACAAATTTTAAGTAGAAAACTGACTCTTTCATTCTCTCTTGCATGTGCAAATTTCCAGATAGACATACAGAAATTTCATGATTTTGAGTATTGGCACTGACAGTGAAAATAGCTGCTAGGGTCTGAAGGTTTGTGGCACCCCCACCCCCACTCCACCTGCTAGTGTTGAAATCTTAATGCTTGATATCATAGTCTTGGGGGGACAGGGTCTTTATGAGATATCTGTGTCATGAGGGTGGGTGCTCAAAAATGATATCAATGGCCTATATAAAGAGATATCACTAGCTCCCTAGCCACCTCTATCATGTGGAGACATTGGTTGACTTCTGATTTTGGTGCAGGAAGAAGAGACGTTCCAGAATTCCATCATGCTGGTGTCTTGATCTTGGAATTCCCAGCTTTCAGAACTGTGAGAAATACATTTCTATTGTTCATAAACTACCCATTTTTGAGTCGTTTTGTTGTATCATCCCCAACTGCCTTAGACGGTAGTTATAGAAAAATGGATAGTGTGGAGTTGAAAGAAGCAGCTATGAGTAGGGATCATGCTTCAGCAGGATTGAGTCCAGGGCAAGTGAGGGTTAATTAGGCAGCTTCAGGGACAGTCAGGTAGGGACTTCAGAGACGAAGAGAAGGGCAGTAAATTCTGCCAACCAGACGTATCCAGAGACGAGGTCAGAGGCCCAGGGAAGCTAATGGGCACAGATAATTTCAAGGCTAAAATTTAATCGGGACAGTAAATGTTGGCAGACCTTAAAAGAAAATGGGCACATCTGCCTGGAGGAGGATAACCTCTAGGAGAAAGAGCCAATCACAAAATAGAATGATGAGCTTATAGAATAGAGGAAAAAGGTTTAAATACCCCTAGAGAGAGGCCTACAGCGGCACCTTCGCACTCCTTGGCAACTTTGCTTTGGAGTCTGTTTTTGTTCTTTCCTTTCCAAATAAACTGTTTCTTATTTTCTTGAATAAAGAGTTGCTTCTCTTTGCTTATTTATCTAAAAGTCTGCAAATTCCTTTTTACTGCTTTGTGAGACAAGAACATGTGGTGGTTAAAGGGTTAACAGCTCATACTGGCTTCAGGATGAGAAGAGTAAAAACCTGTAACTTATTGCTTGGAACATCCTCAAGAAAAATTTATAGAAATCCAGCACAAGATTTGCTTAAAAATCTTTATAAAATTGCGTTTAGTACACAGTGAACCTCTCTGGGATAAAAATAAATACAGTTGTGCCCGTTATTTAGAGGAAAATATAAAGTGCCATTAGAAACTATATAAGGTATTGGAAAACAAGCAAAAGAAAGACATTTAAGTCCTTTGCTCTTATGCTATCCAGAGAAAACCTCTTAAATTTCATGTTGGGAAGAATGAACATAAAGATCCAGTCTTTCCTTTACTAAGTTTTATATATTCATAAATCTCATTTCAGAGAAGTTACCTTTTAATGTCTTTAAAACATACAAAGATCCATTTAGTCAGTTTTTGGATAGCAAAATACTATTTACAACACCAAACATTTTCAAAGTCACCACAAATCCTTTTTATAATTATCATCAAAAGCACTAGCCACACTAAAGGAGAGTAATCCCAAATCCTTAGACACACAAATGTACAAATGTTTAGCAGCTCTCCATTTTAAATGAAAGATAAACTGATAAAAGTTTCCAGTATATCAATTTTAAAAAGTCATTATAAAACAGTACATCTTAAAAAACTCTAAGTATATTCACTTGCAATGTGCTTTCCAATTCCTCTTGATCTCTTCTCCCTGCAATACTATTGAGCAAGTTGGCAAACCAGATAACAAGAGGCAATGCAGATCAAGCATAATTCCAAAAAATACATTTTTAAATTTTTCATACTGGTTATTAATGTGGTGAATAGTCTTGGGAAAGCTGCTCACTATCAGCATTCTCAGTGCCTACCTCCATGCAGAATTTGGTTGATGTGGAATTTCACTCAACTCACACTGGGCTAAAGCTCATCCACGCACATGCCCCAGCCCCAGACTGGAGCTGTTCTACAGAGAAACATATCAGACACTGGTCTATACAGGAGAAGAAAGCATCGACTCCAGTGGTAATTCTTTTGCAAGGAGGTATCATGGATTTCCTTCCTGCCCATTTGCTCTTTCGGGTAGCTTGTGCATGCAGATATGTGTATGCATCTATTGTTCTCTGTGGCAAGGATGTTTTCCTGGGGGGGTACAGTGGGCATGTTGGTAGTAGGAAGGAGGGGAATCAGATAGTAATTGCTTTTTGCTTAACATTCATTCAGAGTAAAGAAGTTTTGAAAAGTTAACCTTGTGTCTGCTCCCTTTTACTGTTTAATTTGCACAGATCATTAACAAGTGAAAGCTGTTCTGCAAACAGAACAAAATAGGTTTTCAGATAGACAAATAGTGATTTACAAAAACTAGAAAAAAAACATGCTCAGACTGAACTACTCATTGCACAAAACTCATAATTAATGAATCTATAAGTGATAGGGGACACGTGATTATTTGGTTACAGTCAACTTTTATTCTAGCAGTATTCTGCTGTTTGACCATGGTGTAATGTTATGCCTGGAGGAAAGCAATAATATTCTAAAACTATTGGGAAAAATCTCAACTTACACTCATACAAATGTTAGTCAAAATCTTACATGGGAATCTGAACCTCTTCCTCTGAGACTTGGCTACCAGGTCATTCAATGAGATTTATTATTTATAATGCTTTATCTGATGTAGATCCTAATAACATCAAAGAGAAGCAGTTAGAGATGAAATGACACTGCTAAAATTTTATAGGTTCAGAGACAGAAAATGTGCACAAATCGAGCTCAGCAAGGTTATTGTGCATCTCTTTGTCCCACTTCAGTGGAAAACAGTGAGAAAGTAGACTCTTGTTTTTAGTGGCCATATACACTTGCATTCTTTAAAAAGACTTCTTATTTATTATCTTTATGAGCAACTAGTATATGACAATGAGTAGAGATAGAAAAAGTTCTGGCTTTCTGAATATCTCCTCTGAATCAATACCAACCTAATTCCTCTAAAACACACTCAGTTTCCTGAACACTGAAGAATTGCAGGTCCTCAGATCAGGATAAAATTAAATGTTTTTCTGTTGCCCAATGATAAGAAGAGTGCTCTGACAGAAAAGTAAAGTAATGCTTTGGAAATCCAGACTTCAACAAGAAACATTCCTCTCACTCATTTGCTTCCCACCATCACATTTTAATCCTCCCATTGCTAAATTGTTCTAAAATGAATCATAACTTGTTTTATCCACTTAAGCTTTATTTTTTTAAAGGACTATTTTCCTCCAGTCTTAAAAATTTGGCTTAATATAGGAATTACCAAAACTGGTGATTATAAGTATATAGGTTTCCCAAGACTTGATCTTAAGGCTTTAGATTCAGTGGGTGCTACTTGAGAATCACATCTCTAACCCAAATGCAGGTGATGGTATATATGATTAATCTTATTACTTTGCTCTGTTGATATGATTCAGAAAGATTTCAAGAATATTCTCTGAATAGCTATTTTCTTCTTTCTTTTTCACTCCTATTCTTACTAATTTTATCTTATAGTCAACAAGAATTTACCCAACACCCTATGCATGGCAGGCACTATACTGGGCACTGAAGAAAGCTGATGGTGGATACACTGTCCCTTATTGGAGTGATAAAAATTTATCACACAATAAAATGCATGTGAATTAAGGATCATGACATCATTTTTTTCAAAATTCACCCAACTTGAACAGTAACTGTGCAGGACTATGACAATGATATTCTCCAGCTTGTTTTCCTAAAGAGAAAGAAGCAAAAAACATTAACCCCACCCAAGATGGCAGTCAATGGAAGTCCTACTTTACATTTTGTGACAGGATCTAGAACCAAGTTCTTGCTCTATCAAAAATGAGATGCTTTTTCCAAAATCTTCAGGAGTTGGCAGGATGAAGAAGCAGTGGAAGTCAAAAGGATAACTCATAACACTCTGGGCCCCCTGTGGCCAAATTTCAGTCACTTCTGGAAAATACATTGCTTTTAGTGTCTGCCTTCCTGTCTTTTTCTATTTCATTATATGAGCAACTGATGATTTCCTGTGACCCACTATGAATTTAATACAGAATTAACACCAGGAATAACAAGGCTAATCCTTTGATTTAAATTTCCAACACTTGTACTGGAGGTTATTAGCACTTGCACTGGGACACACATGTTGGTCTCAATTAGGTAACAGCCTTAACAGGTCAACTGTATTGTCAGCCATGATATAGTTTCTGAGTGAACATTTGTTTAAAAATTGGATTGAAAAGAGGTATAGGAGAAAGAATAAATTAATTCTTTGACAGACTACTGATTCACTATTTGACCTTAGCCAAAAGTCAAATTTTGATCGGAAAAAAAAAAAAAAGCTGAACCTATATAAATGGGGGGGGTCTCTAATTTAAAACACAGCTAACTGCATGCCCTGGTTATCTTCATTAATTTTTTATGAAGACCGAATAACTTTATCAATCTCCATCTAGAAACACATACTAAAATTTCAAATGTAATGAAAATACCAGTATGAACTGAGTTGTTATTTCATAAAAAGAATATACTTTTTACAACTGCTTAAGACAAGGAGGTTGATTTATATGCATTATCCTCAGTAATTAAGATAATTTTTACAGATGAGGGGACTGAGACTGACAGGAGTTAACTGATTTGACTCATTAAAATAGCTAGTAGATTGAGGAGTAAGAACTCAGTTGTGTCTGGTTCTGAAATCTATGTCCATTTCACTCAGAAAGTTTTCACCTTTAAAGTAGCAAGAAGATAGTCCCATCATTAAGGTACAATTTGAATTTTTTTCTAACATTTTTCTTACATTTGAATGGCTTTGAAATGAGGATACATCTCAAAGTAGCTGCCAGCCAGGTACAATCAAGACACAATCATCTGTGTGTAAACTTCAAAATGTCCAGAGTGGGTGGCTTACAAGGAAGCCTCAGAGACATCAGTGGAACATCCTTCTAAGTAACAGGTGTCACCAAGGCTATTAATGGACACTGGAGCATATTGTGTGATGAAAAAAAGCATGAGAAATGGTGATTTTTTTTAGTGATTGTTATTATTATGAATAAAGTTATTTACAGAATCAGATTCCGATTGTGGGATCTAGAATTACTTAGAATTACTTAGCTTGCTTTATTTATACTTTCTTTTTAACAAATGCAAAAGAATGACATAAAAATTTCTACTTAAAAAGTTTTAAAGAACTACATGAAAATATTGTCAAAAGAATGTTATCAGTTCAAACGTAATTCTTTCTCTTGTGGGATATGAAGTGATTTATATTAAACGAGGTGAAGTACAGGAATTAGACCCTTTACACCCATCAAATGTGGAGGGTTTAGGGAAAAAGCTCATATGCTTGCTTGTCTCGGGATCTCCAGATATGATAGGGACATGGCAAGCCCTAAGAGACCATAGGTCTCCTTTCAAGTTCACTGCCACTGAAGTCCCTTTTAAAAGGTGGGTGGAAAAACTAGCACAGAATCTCTCACATTTCCAGTTCTGTATGAGAAAAGTCTTTATCCCTCCCATTCTATAGGGGGCAGTGCTACAGTTCCACCAACATTCATTGTGGATTTCAGCCCATATTTTTATTGTTGTGAAAAAAACACTGGATACATGAAGAGCTGCGGCAGCCCCTCCATTCCATTTTGCTAGAAAGCATTAATGAACCAGTTACAGTTGAGCCAAGGAGGGAATTCCTGCTCATAAAATATGTATTAGTCCACATCCCTCTAAAAAAGTTCGAGTTCCAGATTCTGTCCTGTTTCTGATGGACACCCTCATATTTCTATTCAGGAATGGAAGGTGTCTTCTAAACAAAGGATTGATAAGCAATAAAGGACCTGCTCCCCACAAAAGTTAGGCTTCCTCCTTGGGAGTAAGTGGTGGCCTCTGTACATTAACTCCTTAGAAACCTAGTTACCACTTCAGGGTTGCTACAGCTGAGGGTTCTGAAAAATATATAATGGGATGTTAGATAATATGAAGACCAACATTGTTTCCCAGATGAGGAAACAGAGACCCAGATAGACTAAATAATTCGTTCAGGGTTCCCAGTAAGTGACAAGGTCAGGTCTGTCTGCTAGTTCTCCCTTCCTCTCTCTTTCCTACTTTCCTCCTTCTCTCCTTTCCTTCATTCCCTTCCACTTCCCTTCAACAAATATGCATAAAGTATCTAATCTGTGAGAAACAAAGGCAAGTAAGGCGCAAATCCTGACAGAAATAAAGTTTTCCTGAGAAACCGGCATCTAAATGCCTTAGAATAGTGATTGGCGGTCGGTGGTTTCACTTCACAGAGACTATTCAGCAATGTCTAGATACATTTTCATGATGATGGTCATGTCAGGAGACACTGTACTGCTGGCACCCAGTGGGCCCAGGCCAAGGATGCTACTATACATCCGACAATGCACAGGGCAGCTTCCCTCAATGAAGAATTGTCCAGGCCCAGATGCTAATAATGCTGCTAGGCTAAGGAATTCTGCTTTAGAGTTAATCTGGCTGAGGGTGTGTGACTGCGGATGTGCGTGTATGAGTCCCTGCAAGACAGGGGAGGAGTGTGTGGTTGGTGGTGGCTGTGGGTGGGGGGGAGAAAGGTGGCACAACAGTCATCACTTTAATGAAAGTAACTGCAACAAATAGATTTTTTTAAAACACTGCTGACATTTGGATAGTTGGAAAGCTACAAAGCAACTGAGGGTATATTATCGCATTAAATCTTTCAGAGAGTGGTAAACGGTTTTATTTTTATTATTGTTTCCCAGGTAAGGAAACTTAGACTCAGAGTAGTTGCAGAAGTAGGGTAGCAACCCTTGTTTATCATTATACATAAGAGCAATAGGAGGGGGCCTCCCTGGTGGTGCAGGAGTTAAAGACACAGCGGTATCAAACTATTGCATCCCTGGCCAGGAGCTAACCCACATGGCGCAGCAGACCTCTCCTATCTGGCCAGTGCTCCCCTCAAAAGTGTACCTCAGTAGATCTGCCTATTATGCTCCCCACTCTGTCTCTGAAGAATCCTCTCCACCCACACACCTCTGTCCTACACACCAGTTCTTGTATGCATAAATAAATAAATCTTAAAAAAAAAGAGCAAGAAGAATTCCAGCTCTTTCCTGTGTGTTAGGCACTATTCTAGCCACTTGACCTGCATTAACTTACTAAGTCCTATTATTGTTTGCATTTGGATATATAAGGAAACTAAGGGCCAGTTCCATTAACAATACCGATTCAGGGCCTCTCTGGTGGCCTAGGGGTTAAGTCTCAGCACTATCACCCCTGCAGCCTGAGTTCGATACCCAGCCAGGTAGCTAAACCACAAGGCATGGGAGGCCTCTCCTGTCTCACCCACTTCTCCCTTTACCAGTGTATTTCAATCAATCTGCCTGTTTTGGTCCCCACTCTGTCTCTGGTGAATCATTTCAGTCCCTGAACCTCTGGCCTACACCCCAGTTCTTCCATGCAAAAACAAAACAAAACAAAAGCAGCACTGATTCAGGTAGGGTTGAAGCTGGGGAATCAATTACCCTGGCTCCAGGGTTCAATCTCTTAATCTCAACTCTCTACTCCTGCTCAATTCACTATATATTATATTTGGTGATATTTATTAAACATAGGCATTTACAGCCAAGTTTACTGATATTGTTGCTATACTTTGTGCATCTGCTATTTTTCCCTTTCTTAATTCTCACACTGATGTTATTATAAAGTCGGTCTTTTCCTGTAGTAGTGCTCAGTGATTGTCAAACAAGAGTGGCCAACACACCATTCATCCTCTTACAGTAAAACTTTGAATAAATAATTATTTCCTAATGTTTGAAATGTAGGTCGCCGACTCTTCTCCTGAAACACTCATCAAGTCAGTCTCCCACCAGTTAGTATGACCAATGTCAGCGTCTAATGAGTTTGATCGCTTTCTGTCAAAATGCATAGATTTTCATTTTCAAGCAGAAGTTCCAAACTTTTTTGTAGTCTTCTATACCTTTTGTCTTGCCCAAATTCTTTTTCTTTGTAACTATACTCTCATTTTTTAAATTAGTTATTTACAATGGTATTGCAGTGATTCACAGAACATGCTATTTTTTTCAGGTCTGCTTTGTGACCTACTTTGATAAACACCCTGAAGAGTGGGAGGTAAAAGTCAGTCTTCCCGTTCTACCAATGATCTTGAAACCAAGAGTTGAAGTGATTGTCAGAGATCAAACAGCTCAAGCTGAGTCCTCCAGTCTGGTTTACACGCCCCACACAAGACACTCAACTTCGTTTGCCAATCAGTAAGATTTGCCTTCTTTCCACTTTATAATCAAATGTCGATGTGATTAATCACAGGCCCATGTAGGCCTCCAGAACACATATGCGATTATGTGTCTGAAGGGGATTCTGTTGTTGTTTATTACTGAATCTGTAGTTAATCCCCTATTCTGGGACTGCTTTTTTCCCCAATGACTTCAAGATAGACACAGCCCCCCAGCATGGATCCTCCTTATTTCTCCACAAACACAACTGAGTTGATGACCTTCTTAGCACCTGGGCAGCACATTTGCAGTTCTGGAAGAGTTGACACTTTGTAGATTAAGCAGGGATTATTGGCCATAGATCACAGGAAGCTGTCAAAATTGATGAATGGTGGGTCCACATAGGCCTCACCAAGAAAAGATATTTTGCATCAAATGGTCTTCCCCAAGGATCAAAGGTTTTGCTTACACTTGTTTTAAGTTGGTTCCGTGGAGTCTGTTAAACAAACGTCACAGAAATATAAAAGCCACTGTGTTCCTTAGGGCCACAGTTTGTTTTAAGTGCTAAGGACCTAAAATAATTTGTATTAATATTCTAAGCCAAGAGATCTATTTCTTTCTTTAAAAGATACCATCACACACATACACATACATATCAAAAGAACGTGTGAATATTTATGCTCAGATATGTGCTTCTTTCATCCTTTCAAAATGTTTAAGTGAAGATAAGAGATCAGACTATTAGAAACAAAAAACGGATGTAGCTCTATGGGGGCTATCAGCTTCTCCAATGGTCCTTTCCTTTTACCTCCTTCCTCTTTCCAGTTATCAGGGAAGGCATTCAGAAAAGAATGCTAAGACATGTTAAGAGGAAGAGAAAGAAAACCTGGTCCATCAAGCCTAGTGATTTTCAGGATATTTAAAAGCAAATCTTCAGTATTTTCAGGATTCATAATATGCATATCAAGGGAGGCATAAAGGTCTTCAACTTTGACTTCCTGTATTCTTTCTAATTTCTATTGCTTTATAAAATTCAGGATTTTTTTTTGAAGGGTTACATTTCTTTATTTCTCCACTAGCGAGTGAAACAGTAAATAAACGCTGCAGACCCGCTTGAAACTGCATCAGGCTTTCTGAAAACCCTTGTCTGATATGATCACTGCACATGTCCAGGTGGAACTTCAGCTCTGGCTCCAGAACACATGGTTAGCTGAACATGTTTACAAGTACCGTGGAGTACATGCTTGTAGTCTTCAAAAAATGTGAATTTTAGAGAACATGTCAGACACCAGTGTAAACTCCCAGAACTTCAGGGTTAAAATAAAAGCACCTAGAATGATAACCATATGGATTGTCTGATTTTTTTTGTTCATACTTTAAATGAACTACAGTTCACAAAATTAATTTACAAAACATATCGTAGAAAAAAAAAATCTTTCTTCTAGAAGGCACCTTGAGAAAATGCTGCAGTAACATCCTGTAGAACTTGAGTTTCATTCACATTTTATGACCCTTGTCACCTACCCATTAGTTCATTGGCACTGACCACCAGGGAAGTATTCCATTTAACCATAAGGTCATGAAGGACACGTTACTTTTCCTCTGGGTAAGATTCCACTGTTTTCTCCAACACAACACATATGCTTTCAATACAGTCTTTATGAAATGCCTTCCTTGTCTAATGAAGAAAACTATGATCTGATAAGGGAAGAATACACAAATCAAATCTTACTTTTTATTTCATTTCTAGGACATGCAGTGGTACTTGGCACAAGTTAAGAGTTCTAGAAAAATGAAAATTTTACTATGGAAAAACTAAAGTTTGGTCAAGCATCCAACTTCAAGAGTGGAGCTAATTACATAAAGTTTATTTTCCATTTTTTTATAGAGATGTGACATCTTCTCAATCAGGATTTCCTCTGTTACTTGAAAGATTTTATTTTTAAAATGGAACATCACAAACTTTCTAATGCCACAACAGAGTAGAACACTGGAATCAGGCAACTTGAATCTTTGCCAAACTAAATACTGTGAAGCCATTTTATTTTCATTCCAAAACTTGTTATTAAATTTTCAGAAGACTTTCAATAGGGTATAGGTTTTCCCTCCCAAGTATTGAAGCTAAAACTTACTCACTTTTATTGAAGAGCTTAATACATACCACTGTAGGACTTTTCATACATGTAACTTCTACCTGTGTATTTATTATATCATTAATGGGCGAGAGTAACATAGAGGCACATGTACAAAGTCCACGACAGTCGGGAGTCCCCTGCACCCTCTAACCACTGAAATGGAGACTATTTCAGTTTTCTAAAGTTCATCATTTATAGCTACATGAGCACCTAAGATGTGTACTATTTATTATATCAATGGCATTTAAATAAATAGAGTTAGCATGTTCTCTTTCACCCGGGAGAAGTATAAAGGAGCAAGGAGACCTATAGAACCCAGAAGATTCACCAATACAAAGAACAGAGTTGCAGAGACCTATTGGTTTAATTCTCACATGGAGCACAATTTCCTAGTAACTGCTAATAGCTTTGGGGCCCTGGTTATGTTAAAGGAAAATGGAATTGACTATGTCATTTAAAAACAAGCAATATTAGGTTTCTTAGACTTAACAGATATATTTAGATTTAATAATTGATATGTATATTCTAGCATAATTAAAATGATAATAAAGTAACTGATTAGTTACAGTTATGAATAATATTTCCCAACTTTAATTCCATAAAATATGGCTTTTTAAAAAGGGTAAACCAGTTGCTTTAGGTTACCAAAAAAAGTAAATTCAAAGTAGGTAAGAACGGACTCATATGATGATTTGTTAAAAACAGCTCTAGAAAAAAATTTAATTAAGCACCTTTTCCTTTTGAAACAAAAATCCTTCAGAGAATGGCAAATTTATCTTATGAAATGTGTTAAAAAATAAATTTGAGCTAAGCCATACTGTGTTAGAAGCAGATATGAAATCAAGTACTTAAAGATAATGTACTTACAAATGTTTTTCAGTTAACTGATTTTCTTACAGCATCTATAGTAGACAGTCCAATTCCATAAAAGAACAACAGCCCATGTTACGTGGACCTTATTGTAATTATAAACTGAGATTCTTGTAGGATTAATTTAAGGTTATTGGTGACCAACACATGGTTTCACCAGAAAATGAGATATACACTGTAACTTGAACATGTGAAAGAGAAATCACCGTAGTGAAAATCATCAAAATTAGTTATTGAAAATAAATGAATTGTGTGGAATGTAAAGCCCAGAATTATGAGAAAATTTGCTTTCACAACCTGAATCCTTAGTAAGAAGCATGTACATGGATGCCAACAAATATAAGAATGATGTCACACAAATGTACCTAGAAAGGGTGCAGTTTAGTAAATGCAATTTCATGGTGGCCAACAAGTTACTGAACTCATTCTTGTCAGTTGTATTCTCCCAATTTTTCATTTGTTTTCTGGAGCTGTTAAATTTCTTTTTGTCATGTTTCACCCTTATTTAAACTTCAACAAATAGCAACATTTTCTCAGGGTTCAAAGCTTTTGTACGGTTATTTTCCTATCCCTGATTTTTATTTTCTAAGATCAAAGGTTCACAGATTTTTTGTAAATACAACTCAACATACCACAGTTTCATGGGAGTTTAAACCACTGAACTTAGGAAGACAAGAAAAAATAGTCTTTTGTGCAAAACAAAACAAAACACTGTATTAGCATGCACTATATTCAGTGATGTAATATAAGTTGGACATAATTTAGATCCTGACCGAAGGGGTTTGTTACAAGTGGCATCAAAAGTTAATATTTGATTAATTAGTAATACAGTTCAGGATCAAAAATTCCCTGTGACTAAATCTTTCAGCACAGAAATTTTGTAGCATTTAGCTGGATCAATTGAGTTATATTTTATAACCGAGAAAGGTTAATTAGGACAATGTATTCTTGGTATAGATGGGAATACCAAGGCCAGGTGAGATAGGAGATGTCCAAGATCAAGAGGGAGCAAATTCTTTCTTTATCTACTGATTTCTCCATTGTCCATCTGATATTTATCAAGATGTCCCACATTTTTACCTTATGAGAAATCTATCATGTGATCGTTATCTTCAAAAAACCATAGTATCATGTCTCTGTGATTTTAAGCAATTTACAACTATCCTCCATCCTAATATCAATTATTTGAAGTTTGATTATTTTTATGTTTATGTTTTCAGACAGATTTCCCCATAATTTTCTAAATATAGTGAAAAAAATTGATGTGTGTATATATTTTCCTTTTCATGTACCTTCCCAAACATTTTACAAGCTCTTGAAGGATGTTCCCTCTTCATCATTCCTTCTCTACCTAATTCTGCTTGGATTTGAACAAAATCAATACATTTCTAGCAGATACTTCTCCAAGTTAATTTTTGTTGTTGCTGTCATGTGCTTGCTGGGGTGGGGGAATGGAGAGTGAATTAAAGCAGCACCCAGGGCTTGTGGCAGATTGCATTGGTAAGTATTTACTAAAATCATTCTGGTACCTAAAAATGTTTATTGAGTTATCTGACATTTCTCACAAAAGTCCCTAGAAATCAAAATATTTTTGGCAATAATACAGAACACCAGAAATTAAGTCTTTATTTTCGGGGGCGGCGAGAGGGTTCACCACAGACAGAGTGAGGAGCAGGACAGGCAGATCAATGGAAATACACTGCTGAGGGGAGCAGCAGGCGAGGCAGGAGAGGCCTGCTGCGCCATGTGGAAATCTTTCCGGCTGGGCGTCGAACCCGTGTCACCACTGCCGACAGCTCCACAGCGCAGCACTTAACCTCTGCACCACCAGGGAGCATCCCCCCCCCTTTTTTTTTTCTTGAATTAGACTGTCTTGGAGATTTCATCATATCGCCATCACCCAATTCCTAATCACAAAGGACCAGGCCTATGAAAAAATGACAGCGTTGGGCCTTTCTGGTGGTGCAGGGGTTAAGTCTCAGCAATATGAAGCTTTTGGCAGCCACTACAGCATGATTTTGATCCCTGGCCACGGAGCTGACCCACATGGTGCAGCAGACCTCTCCTGTCTCTCTATGGCTGTTCCCCTCAGCAGTGTGTTTCAGTGGATCTTCCTGTTCTGCTCCCCATTCTGTCTCTGGTGAATCCTCTCACTCCCCACACCTCTGGCCTGCACCTCAGTTCTTGTATGCATAAATAAATCAATCTTTAAAAAAATGACAAGGTAGATCTCTCCACTGAACTTGGCTCTCTCCTACTTTTAAAATTTACTTAATTTTCTAAATAGCTATTGCTTTCATATGCTTCTAAAACTAGAAGTGTAAGGAGGTGTTCTATAAAAAGCCTTTAAATTCTCTATCCCATCTCCAGCCAAAACAGGTAGCAAGTGTATCAAAAATAAAAAATTCTGAGATAATTTACAAAAAGAAATTCATATGAATATAAATATATTCTCACTGCTTCTTTGAACATAAAATGTAATACGCATTAGGTAATGAATATATTTACACATATATATATTCATTCACACATATACACCCCACACAACTATCAAAAACCTAAAAGAACATTATCAGTAGCCCAGAAGCCTCTTCTATTCTCTTTCTCAGTTATTACCATCCACCCAGAGAAAGCATCTATTCTGATTTTCATCACCATAGCTTAGTTTTGACAGTTTTTGAGCTTTATATAGCTGAAATAGTGTATAGTCACTTTTTGTATTTGACTTCTTAATACAAATTTCTAAACAATGCATGATCTCAATCTTTGAGGTGAACTTCATAATCAATGCCACCGTGACGCCATTTTACAAACCACAAATATGAAGTCCAATAAGCTTGAGAAATAGACCAGGTCATAGCACTTGTGTTGGAGCTGGTATTAACACCTGGATCTCTCCAACATTAAAACTGTGTTATCACTGGCCAATATTGTCTTAGAAACATTCTTTTTCTTCCAGCCCCTAAATTTTCAAAAATTTTAACAGTGAGTGACCTTGATGTGATCTCCTTTCCTTCAGTCGTCTATCTATATTTCCATACATTTAGTGATTTTCCCCCCTCATGCACTTCAGTGAGTATGAAAATGACTTTACCTCTGGTAGATCTGCAGGGATCCAGGAGCTATATTTTCAAAAATTGGTCTGCCTGTGGTTTCTCCACCTCTTTCTCCATCTCATATATCAGCTAAGATTTTAAATAGTAAATCTAGATTTTTTTGGCTTTACCGCATTGCACATTCTACATTTTAAATATTGCTTCATCTCCATAATCATTTCTAATTATTAAAGAAACTTGGCCAATTAACTCTAAAACATATTCAATTTATTTCCCCAAGACAACAGTGAGCAAATACCCTGATTAAAAACCAAAAAACAAAAAACAACTCTAGGGAAACATAACCTTATTTTGAGACCTGGAAAGAGATATTATTAGGTTGCTAGGTCAAGTACTAGTCTGTAGATGCAGCACATAAGGGAGGGAAATGTAACTGCAGAAAAGCACAAGAACCCATCTGGGATTGAGAGGAGTAGCCTGTACCTTGATGGTGATAGGTGTCTCCTATTTCTATTCACCTTTTGAAAACACGTTCTTTTATGTTTTGAACAGATGCAGCTTGTGTATTAAGGGACGCCAGGAGAGAAGAGAACTGGCTCTCTTTTTCTACACTTACTCTCTAACCACATCATTTTTCCCTTGCACTACCTCCCTGTCATCTAAATAGCTTGTACAATCACTCTCTTTTCTTTCCCTTGGCCAAAGTTGCTTCAATTCTCTACACCCTAAAGTTCAAATCTGCCAAAGCAATGGCTTCCATTTCTCATTTAGAAAACTATTATTTCCTCTCATCATTCTATGGCTTTTAATATTAAATGAAACCAAAAGTAAAGCCACAGGTTGATTATTCACTTACATAAAGAACTTTATAAATTTCACCTATATAAAGGAAAATAAAAATTGATATAAGTTCCCGTTTCCTGGTGACTATCTCTGGGTCACTTCGGAAATGGAATTCAGAATGAAAAAAATGTATGTTCATTGCTAAATATAACAATGAACCGCACATAGTCTATAAACCAAATTGACAACAATGTCTTGGTTTTTAAATAAAAATTGTCATTACCGTCACGTGTGATCCAATATTAAACACTTGAACAATCACACTGGGACTCAGCTCTCTGCCTTATAAATGAAGAGTCTGGAATAAATGATCCATAATGTCTTTTACTGCAATAGAAACAATATCCTAAAGAAAATGCTATATAACCCTCAAACACAGGTTCTTTGTCTAGCAATCAAGGTCGTAGATCTGAATGACACAATATTTTGTGTCAGGAAGTGAATTTATTACCCATATTCTAAAAATGTCAATCAAATTAGTTAATTTAAAGCTACTTCAAATATTTATTTTTACAGTATTTGAACATTTTTAATCCAAATATGTACACACTAAACTCACATCGCTGATGAAAACAGGAATTTATAGATTAGTTAACATTTTCATTTCCATTTACCCTACATATACCAAATATATTACAACCAAATATAATCTTTGATTTAAAATATATCTTGTTTGTACTGTAATAATGACAATGTATGAAAAGTCATTTGTTTGAAATATGTTTTTTGGGCTTGTTTTAAACAAGAGTTGTTTGGAGTTAACCACTAACCAGGCACTTCCTACCAATAATATTGTTAAATCTTAAAAACAAAATCTATAATGCTGGTTTTATTTTATCCTCAATGTTAAGATCAGGAAAGTTGAGTTTCGAGAGCCTTCTTCAGGGCTCAGGGTCACAGATCAGCCTTCAAGTCAAGAAGTCTAATTCCAGAATTTGAGCAGCTCTCATCGCCTACAGCTATTTAGAAAATCTATCTTTAACTGCTTTAGATTTCTGTGTCAGGTAGTAGAACCAAGTCATGGAATATCATATTGACAATTGCCTCCAATTATAACCACTTATCAAAATGTGGAAGGAAAATCTGGACTGAGCTAGAAAGAGAAGGTTTTAAAGTTGACTCACTTCAAAATCAAGGTCAGTGATAAGAGGGCAATGCCACTGGGTACAATCATTAAACTTTCTTGAGTTTCAGATTTGTTTTAAAATTGGGATTATCAGACAATTAGATCTATAAATGTACCTCATCCATGCAAAATGAGCAACTTCCCATTTGGCTTAACAATTTAGGTAGGAAAATAATTTTGCCTGTACATATTGATATTTTATTACCACCCTAGAGAATATTCATTTCTATAAATGCAAAATATTTTTATTTTTGAGGAAATAAGATCTCTTTGAAATATCTCTATACCAAAGCCTCATCCATAATTATTTTCCTAGAACTGATATCATGCATTTGACTGATACACATTTGCTGATATCCAATGAGGACATTTTAATTATACCATCTTCTCAGAAATAAGGCACAGCACAATCATCAGGCATTTCCCAGTAGACAAACAAACAAACAAATATAACTGATTGTGGTTGAACCCGGTTAATTATAAGATATTTAAATACTGCTAATCAGGACTGACTATATAATTTGTGGAGCCCAGCACAAAATAAACATAAAGGAGTTCTTGTTGAAAAACTGTTAAAAATGTCTAGATGAAGACAACAGAATATGAATCATGAAAGTGGTGCTTCTGCACTTGGGGTTCTGTGTGATTGTACAAGTTGCACAGTCATGAAGTTGACCTGGAGCAAAGGAACTAAGAGGAGATGAGCAGAACATGGAGCTGGTTGGAGTCACATTACCTAGTAATCACAGTAATTATGTGAAAACTAATCTGATCCCTTTACAATTTTAAAATAATATTGAAGTTATAAATTTTATTGTTTCCAGGATTTCTTTTAGAATTCCATTAAGTTGTATGTTTAGAAGGTCATTCTTCATTTTAGCTTTGGTGTATATTAAGTGGCTACTGGTTAAATAAGCAAAAAATTACCTGCTACCAATTAAAACAATTTTGTGAACTTCAGTGTAACTTATTCTATCTTGGTGTCTCTTTTATAGTTTTGTTTGTTTGTTTGTTTTTGTTTTTGAGAATAAACCCTTGACCTCCCTGGCCGTCTAGGGGTTAAGTCTCAGCACTATGGCCTGTGAAGGGCCCCCTCAATGACCTGAGGTCGATCCCCCACCAGGGCGCTGACCCACATGGCTCAGCCCACTGTGCCTGTCTTCTGTCTCACCCGCTGCTCCCCTCAGCTGTGTATTTCAGTAGATCTGCCTGTTCTGCTCCCCACTCTGTCACTAGTGAATCCTTTCACCCCCCCACACCCCTGGCCTGCACCCCAGTTCTTATATGTACAAGTAAATAAATAAAATCATAAAATAAAAAAAGAATAAGCCCTAAAATATAGTCTTCAAAATATCTTCCTCACATGACAACTCTGTTATTTTCTTGGTAAAAGAACAATTTGGCAATAAATCATAGCATATTACCAATATTTTAAATATGTACGTTCTTATACCCAGCTCAATACATTTGTCATGATATATAGTTTCATAATAGCACAATTATATACAAACAAGGATCTATTCTAGCATTTTTATGATAGCACAAAATTGGATAAAGTCTGAATATCCATGAATAGAAGAGTCATAAAAAGGTAAAACATATCCATAAAATAGAATTCAATACAATGAATACAAACAAACCTTTAATAGACTAACATGACAATGTGTCCAAGATATGTATCAAAAAACAAGTTGTAAAATGGTATCCACAGGTATACATTGCATAAATACGAAAACAATACGCATTGATATACTTGTAGACACGTAAGTTCGTCCTTCTGATTTAAGGGAATATTATGTTGTTATTCATAATAATAATTAATTTTCAATAATTTTTCAGTAAGACAGGTCCTCTTCTAATCTTAAAATATCAGTGAATCCTCACAGCAGTCTTATGATATAGGTTTTAGACTCGCCCTCATATTACAAGGTAGGAAATGAGGAAATTGAGGAGTAGAAAGGTCAATGACATGTTCGAGGTCAGCAGAGGCCCAGGAATTAAACTCCAGACCTGGCACTTATAACCCCTGAGCTGCACACACTTGTGTGTGCACAGGGGGAGGTACCCCTGCGTTTGGATATTTATATGGGATTTGCTATCAGTGACCAATTCTGGGGACGGATAAGGAATGAGGATTTTATGTTTCATACCCTGCAGAACTCTTCAATGTTTACATTAAAAACAGGCTCCCTGAAATAGATTTTAATGTACAATGTGTGCAGCACATCTAGTTTTCTATCCTCAAACCTAAACTGCAGAAACTTAAAGGTTGCCTGTGAGAGTTGAGCTCCTGCTCTCTAGTTCCAGCTGTTTAAAGATTAACTTGAATTAGAAACTTGTGAGGCTACTTTGATTTACTCAATACTTAGGTTCTTCCAGTACATAAGATTTACTTTTTACTGCTTTTGTTGAAGACACAATTCCATAAAATACACATCAAACTCATCCAGATAGCCAGTCATTTAGCTTTCTGCTTGGGGTACTTAGGCATTCTGACATATGCTGTGAGAAAGATACAGCCAAATTTGATCAGGCTGCTGTTTATAATTTAACACAGGGACGTCTAAATGACTCATTTTTGGTATGTTTCTGGAAAGGTCAGGCACCAATGTGTTTTACCAAATAAAACTCAGGTTTGAAGAATATGCCTTCTAAACAGAATTTTACAACCTGAACTATAATAAGTTTTACAGACCTTCTTTGTTAAATTGCCCTGACAATTTCCATTTCCAGTGGCTTCAATCATATTAACAGAAGGTAAAGTTCACAAATAGTAAAATATGTCATTGCACTGCATTTGGGTTTTCAGAAATAGATCACACAACTGACAAACACACAAGTCATAATGGTTGCATTCCAATCCAAGTTTGACTTGGCATATCTCATTTGGTGCAGGACAAGATGCCCTACCACAAACGGAAGTATCTCATTACTCAGGAAATAAGACATGTCTACTCCAAAGACTTGACAAATCCCATTAAAGATATGAAAAAAATAATGGAATTTTTTTTCTTAGTGAAAGGCCGAAAGGACACGGATGTGGGGTAGAAAATAAAATGTGCATAGAAACATTCATTCTTGGACATATATGTAGATGTACAGAATCCCACCAGAATGCAAGAATCCCTTACAGAATCATTTCTTCTCCCAAAATATGATACCACACTCAATTCACAGCTGTGCTCAGAGGCATAGGGGCAAGGGTGTTGTCTAGGAAATTTAAAATAGGTTGCATAGTTTCTGAAGGGTCATTAATAGATTCATAATCTTATATTTACTTTATGAGCATACATTAGTTTCCTCTATAGGCAGACATGATACTAATATGATGGGAGAGACTGAAAATAGACTATGTCAAAACAGTCTTTAAGTTGCTTGAAATGGTGATAGGAGAATGCAAAAACTCAAGGAAGGGACATATACATGAGTATGAGTGGAGCTAATGTCCCTCAGTGGGGTCCTGAAAGGAGTGTCATTAGGTAGAGACCTGATAAAGACAAGTTTAATATATAACCCTTGAAAGCTGACTACAGAAATGAAGCATCTAGAATGGGGGGCTTGGGGAGAGGTGGGGACAAAGAGGGAAGGAAGAACAATGGTCTATAGTAGAGGACTATTGGAGATTCAGTGGTAATACCTCATGGGGGTATCCAAATATAATCTAATACAAAATAAAAAAAAATTTAAAGTGCAGAGATTTGAAAAATGGCTTTATATTACTTCAACAAGGTGGGTGAGAGTGGGTGTAAGAACAAATCATGCGTAAGCCTGGCCTTGGGAAAGAACATGGCAAATTGTGGTGACTGCATTATAAAATTTATCTTTTGTGGACATTCACTTTATAAAGTTTTTCCCATGCTCTCTAGCTGATTTTCTGCATTCATATTCACTCTAGACTATACAGGTATTAATGAGAGAATCCATATCGCCTCTGCATCTACTTTCATCAGTTAATAGTCCATAGAAACCTTGGTGGTGGCACTCAAAGAAAATAAATCATCTAGAAAATATTTAAAATAAAGTTTTTAAAATAGCTTCTTTTAGAAGGGGCCTTGATTCAATGTCAATCTAATTTTAAAAAATGGACACTTGTACCTATGAGAAAAAAGCCACATAGTTATAGCTGCAAACGTGCAAATAAGAACAGGTCAAGAAAAGAGAAAGGCTCCCTGCACAGCCCAAAGCAAACGTGTGTTTACAATTCTTTGACACGGATGTGGGTTCAAGAATAATTTGCTTCTGCTTTTTGGGTGTTCTCATATCTGATTCAAAAGACAGCTCAGCAAATACTCATGTTGACCTGTATAAGTTTCAGTGTCTAAATTACCATGACTTAATCATCTTCAAGAGAAGCATTTCTCCTACAAATCTCATTCAGTAGGTGACACACAAACTCAGTAAATATTTACTCATCATTCACATGGGCAGGCCTTAGGTCCGGGGGTGACAATAAGCTCCCTGTCCCACAGGGACTAGAGAGGGGAGATGTGACTCACTGCAGATGGTCCACGGAAGACATCAGTAAAGTATGCGTATGGTTTACTGGCTGCTAGTCTATTAAAATCCTTCCAATAAAACTTTGGAAAACAGTTTGTGACCTAACCACCCTGCGCCAACCTCACCAAGTGACACCCAGGCTTCCTATGCAACACAACCCCTCAGCCTCCTAGAGTCATCTCACAATCCACCTAAAACATAGCAGAGAAGGGAACACCCAGGAACCTCCCCCAACTCTGTGGTTGGGGGTCTTCTAGGATTATTGACGAGTGGCATTGATGCCATATTGGCAGTTCAATGCTGTGCTGGGCACCCCCACATTCAGGTCAATTCCCAAGCCAGTCTACAAACTAGGGCCATATCACAGAATGTCTGTTACCTGCCTGAGATGTGATCTGGAACAAAAATACAGATAAAGAATTTAGAAATTTACAGCAATTTGACAGACAGGTGGTATGCTTGTGAAAACTAGTAATAATAAAAAGTGAGCCTTAAATTTTATGTCTATGCTTTCTTTTATTACAATTTTCTGATGACTCATTTTTATTAGATTTTACAAAAGCCTCAGTACACAGCAGGTTAGAAATAAAAACAATAGGCCCCACAACAAAGAGTTTGAGAAGAAAGTACTCTGACAGTGTCAACTCTCTGCAGTGCAAGCTAGATAAAAGAAAATTAATGCAACATAGAAGGAAGACAAAACTTAAGCATTCTACTAGGGTCATAAAGACAAGCTTACAAACTAACCCTTGAAATCTGTGTAAAGAAATGAAACCCCCCAAGCCTTCCTGCTGGAGCAAGGGATTAAGTCACAGCACTATGAAGCTATGGCCAGCCACTGCAGTAGGAGTTCGATCCCCGGCCAGGGAGCTTCCCACATGGCGCAGCAGACCTCTCCTGCTTGCCCATTACTCCCCTCAGCAGTGTATTTTAGTCAATCCACCTGTTCTTTGCCCCATTCTGTCCCTGAGTACTGCACCCCCCCACCTCTGGCCTACACCCCCGCTCTTGTATGCATAAATAAATAAATCTATTAAAAAAAAAAAGAAGAATTGAAGGCCCTGAAGCAGGAGGGTTGGGGGTAGAAGCAAAGAAGAAAAGAAGCATTTTCTCTGATACGAGCAAGGAGCTCCAAAATGAGACATGTACACACAAAATAGGCCATAAAGAACACGGACTATCTACACTGGTTCAGGGAACATTTGAACTCTCGCCCTCTCGGCTCTTCTGGTGAAAGTGTAAATTAAGCCGTGTTTTCCCTAAGCAGTTTGGGTGAGTGTCTCAAAATGACTTGACCACATTCTTTACCAAGTCTCGATTACTTCATGCAGTTCATATATATAAAATATGCATAAAATATAGATGAGTGATGCATTTAAGTAAAATAATACATTCCATCACCCAAATAATAGCAAAACAGAACCAAAACACCAACCCTCAGGGGAATAGCCTGGGAGTTTTCAACATAATTGTACAGGCTTCCCTTCATGCAACATCTAACTCAGAAACGATGGAACTAAAATGTAAGAAGGAACGTGTACAGCTCACCCTTTCATATCTCAATGGCATTTTGTTTTTAGTTTGGAGCCTTTTTTAAACTCAGATAATTCTTATTTAATTGGAAAATTTAAATATGATTTTCACTATGGGTACTCTATCAAACTTGTGAAAATATTTCCACAAAAATTAAAACTACTTTTATAAAAACCTCCATCTGGGTGGTAGTATTATGGGTATGTATAAATCTTCACAGAAATAAATCATGAAACATTTATAGATAGAATGATATGATATTTAAGATGAGTTCTAGTGGTAGGAGGAAACTGAGAAAGTTTAGATAACATAGAATTGACAGTAGAATAAATGTTGAAGTTAAAAGATAGACACGTCAAAATTTCTTATTATACTATTTTCTCTGCTTTTGTGCATGTTTTCAAAAATTTGATAATAAAAGTAAACGATGTAAAAGTGTGCTGGCATTTAATTTGTATGAAGCTTATTTTTCCATAGAATCAGCAAAAAAGGAATTAGTGTTCCTTTTAGTAAACTAAAAGTTATGAGAAACATATTCAAAACTAATATTTAACACATTTCAGTTTTAATATGATGTGACTGGTAACTTCAGGCAAAGAATAATGTGGAAAATATAAGAATAAAATGTTAACTTACTGAGTGCTGCAAAAATGTAAAATGTCTTCATTTTTCTCTAGGAAAGAATTTCAAAACCCAGAAAACTAAAATTTAGCAATCTTTTTTGCCAGTTATATCTAAATAGAACTATAAATTAAATTTAAAAATAATGATTCATCATTTATATTTTTCTATATAAATAACTAAAATTTATAATAAATTGACAAGATACATTTACAATACCTTGGAAATGTACCCAGCATAGGTATTCTAGAATCCCAAACAGGACGCTTTTCATTTGCGAACAAATCTTAGCATACAGAATTTAATTACACACCTACATTGATTCAAACTATAAAAAAATCTTATTTTTTCTCTTTCAGATTATTTTACTTATTAATTTATCTTTATGATTTACTTATTGCTTGGATTGCAGATTGTAGAACAGTTCTGTTTCATGTAAAAGGATTCTGCCCTAAATTAATATAGTGTGGAATTTTATTCCAATTTAAAGAAAAATAGCACATTGATGGATTGAATGTTTTAAACATTGGCATCAGCAACATGTCTGCAAGTGATCTCCAGAAGATGAAAGAATGAATAAACAAATGGTAAAGGAAGAGTACTGAAAAACTAAGAAACAGATGTGAATGTTTAATCTGGCTGCTGGTTTTTCTCATGTCTACTTATGCATGGTTGGGACTTTAGACTGCATACATAAAATACAATCATAAGTTCTGCTCATAAACTCTACTCGATTTACTATAAGAAATTATGCATGGCAGTGTCTCATATGATATAAACAAAACATCTCTAACTCCAGCTCTAATGCAAGACTCTAGGTCTTACTGAAATCTTCTGGGATCCAGTCAGATGATGATGTTCAAAAGAAGTTAAATACACTTTAAAATCCTTGAGAAAAAGTACTTAACTGTGCAAATGACCTGGCCAGAATATCTATCTGTTTGTAAGCCAAGTCCTGATCCATTAGCATTTGCCTAGACCTTGATGTGAATCCAGTCCTAGCAATAGTCTTTTAACTATTGATTAGATGACCACCCAAAGGGAGAGCTGTAACACTACTGAGTCCTCGTTAAACTAATTCTAGGACTGAAAACAGACAGCCATTTCTGATGTAATTTATCATTATACAGCCCAAAGACATCAGAGCCAGATAATTCACAATCTTATAGTATCAATGCATGATTCAACAAAATTCATACTTACTAATAAAGGCCAAACATTGTAAAGTATGAGTTTCACTGAAACAGTATCTTAATGACTAAGATATTTATAGACTGCCATGCAGCAATAAAAATTCCTGCCTTGTTTCATATTTTAAGTCGAAAGAGAGGCACATAACGAGACCATAGAACATACCTCAACTGCTACATCAGATCAGTTCCTAAGCAGTTATTACAACATCTTTGGAAATGCAATGAGAAGATTAGCGTTAGCATGAAAGGATAGATCATCAAAGCCTGTACAATAAACATCAAACAAATGAAGGATAATATTGGCAAAAGGTCAGGAAAAGACACTACTTTTCCCATTTGGACAGCTCAAACTACCAAGTATAATAGATATCCAGGATCATTCTCACTAGTTCATCCATATGAGAAGCAATATTATATGATCTCCCATTTCTACATGATCTATTTTCTTCTCAGATAGCTATCCAATCCCAATCACATTTCCTCTTTTTTAAGGGTCTTCCATGCATATATAGATGGTTCCCCAATCCAAACTATTATCTGAAAACATCAGCTGTCCGAGTATCTGGACTTTTATGAATTCACTTCATTTAGAATTATGGAAAATGAAAAGAATATGTTTATATAATATTACTTTGTAGAGTGAAATGTATAAGTCTGGAGACAGAGACTTCACAATATGAAAGCACCAAGCATCCTTAGCCTAGTAGATTGACCTTTTCACTGTCTGGTCAATGTCACCAAGGGTTAAACATGTATAGTACTTTTCAGTTTTTCCTTTGGCTTTAAAACTTTATGCTCTGCACAGGTGCTCCACTTAATTCACAACTTGCTTCCAAATTGCATTTTAAAAGGGGAAAAGTAAGTGAAGATAAACAATTTACAAAATATAAGCAGAATGTAAATGCTACCTTTAAAATATTTAGAGAAGGCACAGATTATAATCTTCAAGGCATGTCATAAGACCAGCTATGGGAAAGCTGTGGTGTGGTATGGGGGAAAAAAATCTCAGGGTCAAGTCAATGCAAGGAAGTAAAAAGGAAAGAAAAGATGTAAGGTTTAATTTTGCTTTTCTATGGGGGAGTATTTCAACATAGTCGATACACAACAAGGCATCTGACAGCTGAATTTTTTTTTTTAAAGATTTATTTTATTTATACATACAAGCTGGGGCACAGGCCAGAGGTGTGGGGCAGCGAGAGGGTTCACCAGAGACAGAGTGGGGAGCAGAACAGGCAGATCAGAACTACACTGCTGAGGGGAGCAGCGGGCGAGGCAGGAGAGATCTGCCGCGCCATGTGGGATTCTCCCCGGCCGGGCGTCGAACTCGCGTCGCCGCTGCTGCCAACAGCTTCACAGCGCAGCGCTTAACCGCTGCGCCACTGGGGAGGCCCCTGACAGCTGAATTTTATTTGATCATTTTTATACTTTAAAAAAAGACATCATAGATAAATGACAATCAAATTTCCAATCCTCTGGTGATCTACACCTGAAGTAAAACTAATGATCATTAAGTACTGAGATGAATCTTTCCAAATTAAGAAAGAGACACATGTCCTGAAGAAGAAATGTACATTCATAGCAAATTACCCAGAAAAGGCTTAATTGTATATGATCTTTGAATTCTAACTTAAGGGACTTCTAATGATCAAGATGTATTATCTTGGGTCAAATCACATGTATTGCTACATAATATGTAATCAAATGGTCTCTACTTATCAATAGGTTGAACTGTTCACTCTCTGCAAATGAATTAAATTGCTTGAGTTGTTCAATGAAAATCTGAGAGCCCATGAAGAGCAGGACCCTAAGTTAAATATGAAGGTGAGTCAGTCATGAGCTCTGGTCTCAGGAGAATAAGGTAAAAGGAATATACTGAGAAATGGAAGGAGCAAAAAGGCTTAATATGAAAAAGGCTTAAAAGCAAAAAGGCTTAAATGGAAGGAGCCAAAAGACTGTCATAGAAATTCAAAGGTAAAGGGAGTATGATAAACTGCTATCTCTAAATATGAGATATTGTTAAAATATTAAAATGTTCATTTGTTTCCAATAAGTGATCACATAGTGTCTTTTCACTTAAGGATAAAACACCATAGACAGTACATAGATACATACATACACACATAAATATTACATATGAGTGCATGTATACAAAGATAGTTTTATTGCCTTTACAAGTTATAAAAAAATAACTGAGGACATCAGAACTAAGTTTCAAAAATGCAGTAGTGACATAGCAATGTCATATTCATTGTAAAACAGTTTCTCAGTCTCACATTACTGACATTTTGGACCAGATACGTGCTTTTTGTGTATCGTGGCGGGGAGGAGGCCTGTTCATGCATTATATAATGTCCAGCAGTATCCCTGGCCTGACCTCTTCCTATCCTCCAGATGCCCCAGTTGTGACAATCAAAAATGTTTTAAGGTAATACAACTGAAAACCACTATTCAGAAGGATCTTTTTCCGGTTACTTTAGTTGCCACTTCCTCCAGTAAAGCATTCCAGAGCATCCCAGATGGAAACCACTGTCTCAACCATGCACTCCTCTGGGTGTCCTGTAGGTAACTGTTTACCATACAAAAATAACTACTTATTCACTCATCTGCACCACTCTATAGACTGTGAGTTCACGTCACCTAAAATTGTGTTTTAGTCACCACTGGCTCTCCACATACCAGGCACTTTTTACATTCACATTTAGTGAATCAATGAAGGAAGAAAGGAAGGAAGGTAGGTAGCTGGATTAGCCAGTGTAGGAGGGCAGGCTCCTGTCTGTCTCATAGGATGCCAGCAGATATCAGCAGCATGGCACCATCTCAGTCAGGATCATTGGCAGTATCACCACATATTGCTAAATAGTTCTGGTGGGAAAGTGCCTCTGGTTGAGCACCACTGCTTTAAACATTTAAACAGAGAAATGGCAAATTTTCAGAAAAGCTCAGTTTTGCAGTACTTTTTAAAAAGGATCTCTAATACAGTACTGGTTTTGGAGTTAGATATGTTAAGGAATCCCAATATCCAATGGACTATATTTCATTGGATACATTAAACCTTTGAGCTTTAATTTATTCACTTTTAAATTGGGACAATAATAACTATCATAAAGTCCCTTCATGCAAAAAATATTTACTAACTGCTATCTGCTGGACAGACACTTGGCTTGACTCAAAGGTATCCATAACAGCGGCAGGAACCATCTTGGCTTTTGCTTAGCACTTATGAATTTTATGCTCTAGAGTGGGAGAGGGGAAGTATCCAATTGTCTCCGACATGAAATTTAAATTACAGATGGTGCACAGAGATTTGATCAAGCTGAATAAGATTCCAGGAACATATATCAAAGAGAGCATGAGCTAAACATCATTACCATTTCCCCGATCAATAAATACAAGAAACAGGTTATAAATAATCAACCTATCAATGATAAAATTAAATAATAAAGAATAAAACATCAAAGTGGCATTCAATTTAATTTCTTTTTCTCAACTTAAAGATATCCATGATTCACTTTACAGAGTTTGAAACTTAAGGTAATAGTAGTAGTATGAGAAAACTATGATAATAATAATGTTAAAATAAAAAGGTATTTTTGGAGTATAGGATATTTGTGTCTTTAACATCTTGACTTTCTGAATAGACAATTTTCCATTATATTGTAGATTATGTTTAAATTCTTAAGTTAAGGAGTAAGGATCAGCGCAAAGTCTGGTTAATAAAGTCCTACTATTCCACTGTGCTAACAGTCACCGTGAAAACTCCAACTACCAGTTAAACAAATCATTTGGCTGGGAATGGAGCGTTTACCATCTGCACAAGTTCCTAATTTCCTGTACATTATCAGCCATTAGCTGGTTTCCTGTGTCCCAGCAAACACTGAGGTGAGCCTTGATAGCCAAGATTGCACATTTCAGACATTAATCCATGGACCATTTCCTCCATATAATATATAATAACCCACTCTATCTGTAGTTCTTTTGTCAAGTGCATATGAGAAAAGGCCAGTAAGTTCAAGCGAAGGGAAATGGTAAAAAAAAAAAAATAAAAAGAAAAAAGGAAAAGAAAAAGAAAAACTAACAGTGTACTGGTATAATTATGCTGGGAAAACTCTATTAAAATTTTGGGAACTCAAATGGCTACAGGGAGAGCAGTAAGGAACAAAACAACTTACCATGAAGCTCACACATAGCATCTAGGGATTTTCTTAGGACTCAGAGTATATCCAAATGGATAACTATAGTCATTCCCTTTCTTCAGACCTAGAGACCAGGGAAGCTTCCGCCCCTTCTCATCATATGTTCACGCGGAAAAAAATGTCTGTGTAACACTCCAGGACCTATTTGTACTTGTCTACTTCTTTTAAACCACCAAATTGGAGGAGTGATGACCTGACTGGTGAGTGTGATAACAGGAATTCAGCAAACATGGCTAATTAATTCCCTCCCTTCTCCTTGGGTGCTGTCTGTCAGCAGAGAATACATTCACTATGTTCTTCTAGGTCTTATAGAAATACAAGCTGTTATCTATTTTCAAGGAAGCCCATACTTCTCTAGAACATACTGTGAATGGATGAATCTAATTTTGGCATTCAGCATTAAAATATTCATTTTCCTCATAAATCTAAGCTATATTTTCCAATAATGGTATAACCCAATAACTCAATTGCTATTTTTCATATTTTAATGCACTTTGCCTTTTTCAGTGAGATGAGTATCTACATTGGAAAAAGTTAAGTTTTCGGATAGACCCAACCCTCAAGCCACAACAATGGAGACCAGAGGAAGGATCTAGTCCTTGTGACTTTTAGAGCAAATTATTAAAGCCATAAATTAAAATTATTTATAATTAAATTTCTCAATAATGTATCAAAATGCAATTCTGATTGGGATCAGCCTATTGACTCATTCCATTTGGAAAGGCAACATGAAAGAGCTGCTATTTCTTCCAAATGGAAGAAAACCTTTATCTTACACATAACCTGAGTAAAAACTGTATGTTTTCACCTGCTAGAGAGTCCAACTATCACACAAATTTAAGATACATTTTTTAATTGTTTTTTGACTTATTGTTATTTCTTTTGTTGTTGAATGCAAGGAAAACAGAAGTTTCTATCAACATGCAAAACCCCTATTGTACTTGAAAAGACAGACTGGAGTCCTTACAGAAGCACACTGTAGCACCCACAAGAAGATTATGTAAAACATTTGGTAGAAGCTAATATAAATATTTAACTTCAGAGGGCTCTGATTCAAAAAATGTGAGATAATTAACAAATAGGATTAAAATCAACCCTGACAATTTCAATATTGGACTTTGAATCCCTGCATTCAGCATTAGGATCAGGAAAAAAAAAATTGAGCCAAGTTGACATAGTCAACAAAGCAGAGATTCACAAATATTTTACAAACATATGATAAAAACAATGACTAGTATTTCTATTACAGCCATCCTGAAAAAATCTCAATTATGAAGAAAATAATGCTTGGTGTTTTTTGGAGATGTTCTTCTGTTGGAAATGTGTTCCACAGGATTATGTGACACAAATGTTCATTTCACAAAATGAGATAGAACAAAATTTCATTATATGGCATCACCCAAGAGCAATTATTTGGAATTACAGTTAATTAAAGCATATTCCTTAACAGCGGTGTAGGGTATCTTGTCATAACTTTATATCTGCCAGTACAACAGGACAACACAATTTGAAGAAGTCAAGTGTAGGAAGAAAATATTTACTGACTCAATTAGAATTTGTTTCATATGAGAAAAAACTTCTCATAAATGCACCAGTAGGATGATTTGAAACCAGAGGACCTATAAAAAACGTCCAGAAGGAAATTATAGTGATGTATCCAACTCTTGTACTATTAAGAAGATGAAGAATATATATGACAATAAAACAAACAAGTTAGCTCACTAAAAAAGTCTGCATTATTCTGAATTACTAAGTGTTTCATAACAGATTCTTTTTTTTTTTTTACATACAAGCTGGGGTACAGGCCAGAGGCGTGGGGCGGCGAGAGGGCTCACCAGAGACGGAGCAGGTAGCAGAACAGGCTGATGAGAAGTACACTGCTGAGGGGAGCAGCAGGCGAGGCAGGAGAGGTCTGCCCCACCATGTGGGATTCTCCCTGGCTGGGCGTCGAACTCGCGTCGCCGCTGCCAACAGCCCCACAGCGCAGCGCTCAACAGCTGCGACACCGGGGAGGCCCTCATAACAGATTCTTATAATAAATATATTATAGTTTGCTCTGCTTATTGCTTTTAAATCTCTGTTCAAATGTCACCTAATTAGAGAGACTTTGCTTGACAACTCTACCTGAAGTGCAACCTGACCAGGCTTTCAACCCCCACACCCATCCATTCAGTAATTCAATATATTACTGAATTATCTAAAATTTATATATATATATATATATATATATATATATATATATATATATAATATATGTGTGTATGTGACACAAATATTCATTTTACAAAATGAGATAGAACAAGATCTCATTATATGACATCATCCAAGACCAAGTCTTTGGGATTATAGTTCCAAATTGCATATTATACATATATTATACATGAATGTGTGTCTGTGTGTGTGTGTGTGTGTGTTTGTGTATAAAACATATCCAGGAAAATTGGGTATGTGTCTATGTATACATATACATCTTTGTTTATTTCCTATCATCCACAAGTAGAATATGATCTCCATAAGACTTTGCTTGGTTCCATGCTATGTACACAGCATATAGAACAATCTTTCTTCATATTAGACATAGTAGACATTCAACAACAGGATGCTGAGAAACTAGAATTAAAGAGTTTCTTACATAAAGTACAGGCTATTACTTAACCCCTTGGGAAAAACTTTTGGAAACAAATTATATGTGTGTGTGTGTGTGTATTTACAGGTATCTCTCATTCTTTGAACTTTTTGAAAGTTCACTGGACATTATTATTTTGATATTAGAATCCCTGGAGAGCATTTGTCAATCATTATTTAATGTATGTCTTGAGTTTCTCACCCAGTCTCAGGAAGCCACGCTCCATTATCACAGACTACTGAAGTTGTTGTAGAACAATGTCTCTTTCCTTCCTACATGAAAGTCTTTGAGAAACTTGCTTGTTTGATTGGTTTTCCATTAGACCACATCCATTGAGGTGACCCATGCCAACAAGTAGCCTATTTACTTTCATCTACCTAGGAATGATAAAAGTAGAGACTATTCCTGTGACCTTAGACTGCTAGAGTCTAACTGACCCTGGCATGTGTGCCTCTGCATTCATAAGAGTAACATTCATAGAGAAGTCATAACATGAGGCTAAATGGTTGAGCCTATAAAAAAATTCTAGAGTATTCTATGGAATAGGTCCTTCCTCCCTTAACTAAAATTCTACTACTAGAATGTAATTGTTAGAGTTACACTGAGGTGATATATATTTTTTGATTAATAAATAACATGTATACACATATTTGAACTCATAGAATTTTCTGATTTTGACATTTTACTTTGTAACTTTTGAGATTCAAGTTAAAAATAAATCTACTCATTTTGAATTATTTCCCAGAGAGAACTACTAGCAAGGTCACTTATATATAGGAGATAATTCTGTTCTTCTTGTCCCAATCTGATACTCTATTATGGTCGATGTGGTCTTTTTATATTATTGCCACATTTGACCCAATATTTTTATGTTATGCCAGATGTGCTTGACATCCTCTTGGACACTCGGCCTCTTTTCTGATCATTCAACTTTGATTTATTCTATATATTCTACAGTCAGGTGAATCACCTTCAGTAATTGGAATGACAGCCCTAATAGTAAACTTGATAAAGCCTTATCTAACTGCAGTGCAGGGCAGTGACTCCTCTGCAGGCTTTTCACCTAGAAAGAGATTTTGTGTTTACTCATGTCTGAAATGACCAAAGTAAATTAGAAAGATAATTAATGGTGTGACTGGTTAAAAATGGTGCCTGTTCGATTTGTAGGGAATTCCCAGAACCTCTGAACTTATATCCAGGAAAACTCAATTTTTAAAGCTTCTCAGAACTCCAGTGTTGCTTGAAGGAGACCGTAGGAAATAAAGAACAAGGAGATCTCTCTGGATGACAGACAGAAACTATGTAATGGGTTAACCAAAGACTTTCCTGCACTAACTAATGCAAGAATTCTATTCCTGCTCAGCAGGATTTGTTTTGTATTAGTAATAATTAATTTCTGCTTATTTCTCATTCCTTCAGTTCTTAAATCAAAATCTTCCTTTACTTTCATGAATTCTACTTTTTATATTGTTCTGTCTTGTGATAATTCAGACAAATGAGTTGTCTTTTTAAACTATGGGTCCCCGGACTATGAAGAACAGTCAAATCTGTGCCTGTTGGAGATGACAACATCATCAGTTGTGATTATAGGAGTATACTTGAGGCAGTCTCCCTTAGGGAAGGGATACATGCATGCCACCCCAAATGTACTAATTTTAAGAGGGGACTACTTCTAATATTCCTTACTAATGTCAAAAAAATCAAAATATTCATCATTCCAGACTCTCTTGCAGCTAAGTGGGAAATCATATGACTGGCCATTGAGATGTAAACACAAGTTTCTGAAGGATTCTGGAAAAGCTTTCTGAACGACAGAATCAGTTATAATGATCCTTTAGCCATCTGTCCGTTTGTTCTGGCTAAAATGTGGATGCAGCAGTCAGAGTTTTAGAAACTAGCTTGTAAATGTATAGAAAATGTGACACATAAAGACAGCCTTCTTGATCTTAGTTGGCTGCTTAAAGCAATTGGCTTCTATGGCTAGGAATGTTCTTCTTATAAATGAGTTACAAAAATAGCTAAAAAGTTCAAACTACTTTTGGATTGTTTCCCTTAGCTTTTTTTCTTTACATCACTGATTTCAGGCCTCCCTGGTGGCGCAGCGGTTAAGCACCGAGCTGTGGAGCTGTTGGCAGCGGAGACACGAGATCAACGCCCGGCCAGGGAGAATCCCACATGGCGTGGCAGACCTCTCTTGCCTCGCCCGCTGCTCCCCTCAGCAGTGTATTTCTGATCTGCCTGTTCTGCTCCCCGCTCTGTCTCTGGTGAACCCTCTTGCAGCCCCACACCTCTGGCCTGTACCCCAGCTTGCATGTATAAATAAAAAATACATCTTAAAAAAAATAAAATAAAATCCTAAAAAATAAATAAATAAATAAATAAATAAACCACTGATTTTAAAACTTGAATTTTTTGATAGTAAAATTAACATTCAGTTTTAAGAATAGAGGCCCTGTATACTTTTCACCAGGTCTTCCTCAATGTACACCATCAAAATGAGGAATCTAAGACTGATATGGTCCTTTGCCTTTATTTGCATTTCAGTAGTTTTTACAAGAACTACTTTGTGGAATATATGTGTGGAAGGGGAGAAGTTACTTAATTTAATTCCACATGATTTTATGAAATGTGTAGACTTGCGTGACCATCACTACAGTGAGAATACAGAAATTTTTCAAGGAACTGTTGTCCTTCTATAACCACACCTATTTTCCTTAATAGTCAGCCACTAGTCCCTGGTAAACATTACTCTGTTCTCCATTTCTATAGTTTTGGCATTCTCAGAATGTTATACAAATTAATCAAAGCATATACAATATTTTAGTTTTTTTTTTTTCACTCTTTCTGATTCCATCCAGGTTGTTGTATCATTAGTTTGTCCATATTTATTGATGATTAATATTCTGTGTCATGGATGTACCACAGCTAGTTCAACCATCTTTTTATTGTCTTATTGTATTTATGGAGACACATTCTTTTAACAGTGATTTTTCTCTAAAAACATTGAGGTTGGCAGGAAGAGTAATAGCCAATATCCTTCATTCTGATTGACAGCAATCTGAGATATACTTAATATGAAAAATTCAGAACAAGGAAGAAATTTTTTTCAGTCGTGATTTTCCAGTACTTCACACAATGTCTGTCACTTAGTAGTCAATAAAAATGTTTGTTAATTGATACTAGTTATTACATTTGTTAAGAAAGTTTTATGATAACAAAACACAGGACATATATCAATAGAATTTCAGGAAGATTCATTGATACATTTGAATTTAAATGTATAACATTTATTGAATAATTATCATTTATTGAGTTTTTTATAACCTAAACATTACTTTAGAGTATTTGTGAATTTTTAAATTAATTCTCACAGTAGTTCTATAACCTTTATTGATTGTTTCAGAAATATTTAAATAGCTTAGACAAAATCACATCCAGGTATACCAGAGATGGGATCCAAGGCTAAGCTTATCTGCCTTTAAACATGTGCTCTTAAATACACTGTATGACTAAAATATTCTAAATCTGTTCTCCTTAAAGAACCATATGCTTAGATTCCTAAAAACCTTGTTTGGCAGAAAAGAAAGTATATAGAAACCTTTACTTTGTGTTAAAGGCTATATATTACTAAACAGTTACTACTTGCTGTATGACTTATTGTTTAATTCCTCTTTACAAATCGGTTGGTTTATTTCACACGTGAACAATGGAATAAATTAGCTAAATAAAAGGATTCATTTGGAGAGCTCTATACTAGCTCCAGGGTGCTATGGGAACCTAGATTACTTGTACTGTTTTGCTTTCAAGTCCTGGAGTCATTAAAATGTGGGACCAGAACCTGCCTAGTAGGATATTGATAAGCACAAGAATAAGGGGGGCGATTCAGTAGATACTTCAATGGCAAAAATATATAGTGCAAGCTGCACACATCCTGCAGACTGCAAGTTTACATGATAATAAATAATAGTTATCACCAGGACAAAGGAAAAAAATGCCATGAAATCCAATAGCTCAGTGAGAAATCTGCTAATACAGGTGGTCAAGCTTGTTCCATTTCATTGTCAAAGGGAGGCCATTTATTTGCTTCTGGGTAGTTAAATTACAGAGTCATTTACTGCTGAAAGCTTTCCAGTAGGCAGATGTGGATCTAAAGCTCTGGGCTCTAAATTCAAAGTGTGTGAGAAGGGGGTATCACAATTTACTTCATTGACAGTATAATTAATATGGCAGAAATCTTGAAGCAACTCCAGAAATAAAATAATTTCCTTTAAACTTTTCATTTGGAGTCTCTTTACTATGCATATTGGACATGGGCTAAGGGTCAAAAAGCAGACTATAATAAATTATCTTTTAAGAAGCTCTTTAAAACACTTTTCATTTGGTAGCCTCCTGTCTAGGTAAGAACATTGGAGAGAAGGTGTACGTGTGTGTGTGTGTGTGTGTGTGTGTGTGTGTGTGTGTGTGTGTGTGTGTAAGAGAAAGGGAGCAAGACAAAGACTTAGAAGGATTCCTTGCATAGCAGAATGCACAGAAATAGAGGTAAAATATTCACAGTGGCACCTCAGTAGTGAAAAAATTACTGCCAACTTTCTTTGCCTGTTGCGCAAGATGGCAGTAGACTATACATATTCTGAGAACATTTGAAGCACTGGAGATTATACACACTATTTTTATAATTTCTAAACTGCTGCAATCTAGTGATTTTCTGAGTTTGGTAGTTTACCTGTGGACTAGCTCAAAGACATTCCAGTAACAATCTTTCTTAAGCATTTTCATAATCATTTTGTTATCCATAGGTGTCAACTTTCATCCCAAATTCAAACTTCATATTTTGTGTGTTTAATGACTATATTTTATCATTTGTTCCTTGGGTATAAGAAGTCACTACCTCAGCTGACATTGACTCTAAGCCAAGTAACCTTTAAACCAAGACATGTGTGTAATTTCCTTATTAATTACAAATATTAACTTCATCAATCTTAGTTCATGACCAAATACAAAGCTTCCAGGCACAATCCTGATGAGGAATACATTACACAGCTGAAAAATTCAAATTCTAATTTATACCGCCTTGAAAAACAATTAATGTGTCATAAAGGGCAATGAATGCCCCAAAGCAATCTATATGGAAAGTGACCCGCAACAAAAGGTTAGCAATTATGGGTGGTGTCTGCTTGCTAGAAGACACTGAGATGAAGAAAGCTAAATATCTCACCTCTAGTTATCTAAGGATGAACTTGGACAATGTTGTCAGAGAACGTTAGCGATCAGAATAAAAACCAAATGACCAAAAATTTGCTAACTCTGTTGTTATATCAATCAGCTCTTACAGAAACAATTACAATAAGTATACACACGAATGTGACAAATTCATAGATAAGAATTTCAAGATCTGTTGGTTGTTCCTCCTAACTATTGAGAATCATAACATAAACAATTCAGTAATAGTAATCAGAACATACCTTTTCTCTCATGCAAAAGACTAACGTCCCCTCCCCCCAAGAAATTGACATTGGTATAATATGTGCAGCATATAATTCTATGTCATTTTTAATTACATGTGTAGATTCATATAACTACCACTGCAATCAGAATAGAAAACTTATAATTCAGTCTGTTTATTTTTTATATAAATATACATTAGATAATTTCAGACAGAAAGATCCAGACTATTTGTTATACATAACAATCAGTATTTAAAATTATAAATACTTGGGAAAATGTTTTTTAGGCAAAATCTATTTCTAAAGGTCAGTGGGAAATTCTCACAATGTGGATAAGATATACTTTGGTTAAACTAATTTTCCTCCACAAATCAGACAACCTTATTACTCAGTGATCAGCTCCTCTGACATGAGAGTTAGCAAGGTTTTAGCATGCACCTTATCAAAGACAACTTGCTGAGAACTAAACTACTCCAAAACAGTTTACCAGTGAAAATCCTAGATACCCAGATGCATGCACATGTAAACTCCTTTCTCACATGAAACAGAATGTGAGAGCCATCATATCATGAATGAGGTTACCGTCGCAAAAGAGCACACAAATAAATATACACAAGCAAACAATGAAATAAACTGGCCAGATTCTCTCAAGGCAAATCTACTGCTTCTTATTGCCCCTAAAATATAAATAAAATCCAAATGGTTGTAAATTCTGATTCTGATTCAACTCGCAACAAAGGAGGAATTTATGATCATGAAAGAAAAAAATGTCTCAACGCCATTCTTACCTTGGCCATCTGTGCCTGGACACCATTTGCCTTGAGAGATG
>PVIJ01009161.1:0-68643 GCA_004024925.1 Scalopus aquaticus | reverse complement strand
AGTGGACATCCTTGCCTTGTGCCTGATCTTAGGGGAAAGGCCTTCAGCTTCTCACCGTTGAGTATAATATTGGCCGTGGGTTTGTCGTATATGGCTTTTATTATGTTGAGGTATGTTCCTTCTATCCCAAGGATTTCAAGGGCTTTTATCATAAATGGGTGTTGTACTTTGTCAAATGCTTTCTCAGCATCTATTGATAAGATCATATGGTCTTTATTTTTCTTTTTGTTGATGTGTTGGATTACATTGATTGATTTTCGGATGTTGAACCATCCTTGTGCCCCTGGGATAAACCCCACTTGGTCGTGGTGTATTATTTTATGGATGCATTGTTGGATCCTATTGGCCAAGATTTTATTAAATATTTTTGCAAGGATTGTTTTTTAAAAATGGGAGAGATCTGAGTATGTTTAAGTGACAGGCAAATAAGCAGACAACTAAAATGTCAAGTTTGATGGAAAACTGTGACTCCATATCATCTGAGTTATGACATGGTTCAACACTCCATCCTCTTTAAAACTGCTCACTGGCTTCCTGGACTGCTCTGTCAGGTCTCCTGCCTCACTGACTGCTCTTTTCCATCTTCTTTATTGGTGGGCCCTTCAATATGTGACTTCCGCTTCATTCTTTGGCCTCCCTTAGAGCTGCTACCTCAACATACCCTGATGTTCTGAATGAATTAACTTGCAATTCTCACTTGGGATGACCCTCCTATTTCCCACAGGACATTGCTAGTGAAGTTCAAGTGTCCTGTGAGTACTAGGGAACTACTAAAGGCTTGTTGGCACATGGGTAATAAGAATAAATAGGTTGTTCAGACAAGGGACTGATCACTCATCGCACATGACTCAACAAAAAACAAAGCAAAAAATCCAGTCAAAAAATGGGCAGAAGAACTTAAAAGACACTTCTCCAAAGACGAAATGCAAATGGCCAACAGACATGTGAAGAAATGTTCAACATCCCTCGTAATCATGGAAATGCAAATAAAAACACAATGAGATACCACCTTACACCAGCAAGAATGGCACATATTAAAAAAACGGAACAACAAATGTTGTCGAGGGTATGGAGAAAAAAGAACTCTCTTACACTGCTGGTGGGAATACAAACTGGTCCAACCACTATGGAAAGCTGCATGGCAGTTCCTCAAATTGCTAAAAATGGAGCTTCCATATGACCCAGTAATAACACTTCTGGGAATCTACCCAAAGGACACAAAAACATTAATCCAAAAAGATACATGCACCCATATGTTTATTGCAGCATTGTTCACAATAGTTAAGATATGGAAACAACCCAGATGCCCAAAAACAGATGATTGGACCAAGAAGATGTGGTAAATATACACAATGGAATTACTGTTCAGCATTCAAAAAAGATAAACTAATGCAGTTCGCAGCAACATGGATGGAGCTAGAAGGGATCATGCTCAGTGAAATAAGCCAGAAAGAAAGAGAAAAATATCGAATGGTTTCACTTATAACAGGAATATAGGGGAACCAAATAATAAAGAGACATTCAGCAAGGGAGTGGGAGGGTAAGGGCTCAAAAGAGCACAAGGGACTATGGTGATGGTTCACGAGTGAATCAGTGGGAAACCTACGGGGAATACACAATAATGTAAAAGATATGAATAATAATAAAAAAAGTTATATAAAAAAAAGAATAAATAGGTTGTTAAAAAATTATCTAGTTCCATTGGGTTAAGAAGGGAAATGATGAGACCAGTTTTTACATTTACCAAGTAAAACTCAGCTCACGGTGGTGGGGGCAGAGACAAGTGGATGGAGCCTGGAAGACAGTGATTAAAGTCAAGAAGGCAAGACTTAGTGACTGACTCTGGAGAGGCAGGAGGCAAGAAACTCTCAGGTATTTGACTTGGACAACTGGAAAGATGGCAGCCTCCTTCACTAAGATTGAAAACAGCAAGAAAAGTTTTCATGGACAAAGGATCAGGGTGACATGCTGGGTACATTGGGTTTTCCTGAACCTCTGAGGAGAGGTCTGGGCTAGACACAGAGAACTGGGAGTTATCAGGACATGGTATCCTGATGGAAAATAATGAAGAAGGGGAAGGAGAACAGAATTTTAAAGGAATGCCAGCTTTTAAGGGATGGACAGAGAAAGTAAGAAAGAGAGGAAGAAGAAAGTACCAAGAAAGAAAGGAGGTATTTAATGTTGCAGAAAGATCTGATAAGATAAAGTATGCACTGCAGGGGAGGGGGCGCGGGGTCAAAACAGGGCAGGGAAGAGCACGAGGGACTGTGGTGACGGATCACAGGTGCTGTCATGGTAGGAGAAGTACAGGGACTACATCGGAGGGGAGAAATCAAATACTGTACAAAAATAAACAAAGATGTAAGAAAATAAATTAATTTTAAAAAAAGATGAAGTATATAATATATCCTTTTAATTTAAACAACCAAAAGTTGCTGATCTTGGTAAAAGGAACTTGAATGAAGCACTGAGGTAAAAACAAACTTATAGTTGATTGATCCATTGGCCATTTTTAGGTTTCCTCCTCTCAGACTGGGAGCTTCTGACAGACAGGGACCACATATTCCGTGCCTTTGAGTGTTCTGTGGCATGCTTGCTGTGTACTTGTACTGTGCTGCTTTTAATGCAGTGCAAGCTCTTACTTGTTTTAGCCCCTTTCAGTCACTTTACACCAATTAAACTTCTAAGCCTTTTTCACACGTATTTTTGTTGAGCTTTGCCATTTCCCCAATCCTGTCTGTGTGTGATTAGACTTTGGAACCCAAATTTCAAGCCCTGAATATTCACATAAAGCATGTGAAGTTCAGCCCATTAATGTGACTTCTCTGGTTTCATTTTTGGATTCTGGTTTGGTTATTTGAAGTGACCCATTTTATTGTGTTTCTTATATCTTTGTTTTGTGTGTGTATTTTTTTCTAGTATAAAACAAGCAAAGAAGGGAGTGTAATGGGAGTTACAGTGTCCCGACTTGCAATGCTGTCTCACTGCCAAGCGCTGTCCCAGGCCTGCAATTATTCTGAAGGTCAGAATGCAGCCCCTGACTGCCCTCCCTGTGAGCACAGGCGTTTGTGACTGTGAGCAGAGTGCTCAGCGGTGGATTCCAGTTAATGACCAAATCAAGAGTGAAATTTTATAACGCATTCTTGGCTTGCTTTTTGCTTTCTTCTTTCTTAAAAATACGCTATAATTTAAAGGAACTAAAATTCCTGGCAAACCAAGTAGAAATCTAGAAACCATGATTTTTAGAGTACAGAAATAGAAAACTAATTTAAACCATGTGCTTATTAGCTGCAGAATGTCAAATATCTCCATTTTCTTATGTATATAGAACTACCATCAGCTGTACATTTATTTGGAGTTAGGGAAGAAATTCAACTACCAAAAAAAACCAAATTAAAACACAAAAATGTATTCTCTATTGTTGAACTTCAGATGTGTTGAGATAGAGATATCTTTATGACTACCTTAGAATGTTCTTAATATTACTTTAGTGTTTCATTTTCCTTTCATAAAGTGAAACTAATAAGTGCATTATAGAGCAGCATTGTTGTCTGGTAAAAAATATGTATATAATGCAAGCAATCAAAATGCCAAGAAACAGGCATTGATTAAATACATCAGTGAGTTGTACCTTAAAGTATTAAAGTTCATGTTCTTGGATATGAAAGATATGGGGAAATTGTTTCAGTATATCATTAAGTGGAAACAAATTAGTTACAGAAGTATATGGCCCATTTTGTTATATTAGATAATTATGTAAGTGTGCTTAGAAATATATGTGTGTATGTAGATTATATGTAAGTATATGTACTTCAACATTTAATATCTCAGGAGACAGTGGCTAAGTCAAAGGAGTTTTGAACAAACTGTCTCTTTTCTGACCGTGTTATCATTAGCCTTTGACCTGTGATTATTAGCCCTGTCAATTTGAGGAGATTTTCAAGTAATCAAAAGGTTCCAAGAGTGATTTCTTTAAAAGTACCAAATCAGTGATGTATTTTTGCTACTTAACACTAAAGAGGAGTTCCTTATGGTTTTGTTTTGTTTTTTCTTCTGTTTTAGGGGAAACAGTGGTAAATGTTTTAGACTTTAAGAAAGATGCTGGGCTGTGGCATGGCATGTTTGCGGTAAGTCAGAATGAAGGCCTTTAGTGTAAAGTATGCTTGTGATTCAAATCAGTAAAGCGTCTGTGTGACCAGAACATTTCTCAGTGTTTGAAGTTTAAGCCCACAAAAGGCCAATAATATTTTCCAGGGGAATTTGATCTTACAGAATTCTCATTTTAAAAATGAGAATATAATTCTGTTTTTTCTTAATTGTGGTAGAATTTAGGATTGATATTTTTTAAAACATCTGCTATGATATCTCAAAGCATAAAAGATTCTACAGGTGTCTATATTATGATTTCTAAAAATTTATGTTTGATATTTACCTCTTTTCTGATGAAAGGCTTACATAAATATGATTAGAACTTCACAACTGTGATTAATAACATTTTCATTGGCAAAATGTATTGAATAAACTCCTACTGCAACCAAACCCTAGAGTAACAAGGTAGATCAGGCTGCTTTCCATAAGAGAGGAACAAGTAACAAGCAAGCTATGGGATTTAGAGAAAGGCAAGTCCCTGCCAGCTCTGGAATCAAGACAGTTTTTATGGAAGAAGGGACATTTGAGTTGAATAATGGGTAAGATTTAGCCATAGAGAAATTTGGGGAGTGAACATAGAGAGAAGGGACATTTCACATAGGAAAAGCTACCATACATAGCATGCTGATCAGGAGGGGAAAGTAGAGGGCCCATCTCCTATAGTTGACAAGGGCCTTGAAAAGTAAATACCTAGTTCAACTTCGTTACACATTGCTGTAGTCTGAAAAAGGATAGAAAATGAGGCATGGGGGAAGATGAGG
The DNA here is from genome assembly GCA_004024925.1 of Scalopus aquaticus. NCBI lineage: Eukaryota > Metazoa > Chordata > Mammalia > Eulipotyphla > Talpidae > Scalopus > Scalopus aquaticus. The sequence goes on along the minus strand of PVIJ01009161.1, from coordinate 63,733 downwards.
AGGATCTTTTTTCACTCATGACACCTCAAATTAAGATTCTTGCTCCTTAAGTGCACATACCATCTCTTTTCTGAAGCCCTTCCTTTTTTTATTAATCATAGGTTAATAAATCCCTATGATCCAAAAAGCAAGATGGGAACATGTCTGAAGAAATAGTTGTAAACGTCATTCTTTCCCTGACATCCGAAAGTTTGTCACCATAGCTAGAAACCTGAGGGAGGGAGAGAAAAGACCTTAATTTAATTGCCTCACTTTGGTAGTGAGCAAAATGACCAGTCTAAATGCAAGACTAGTTACTCTGCCATGCTTGGTCTTTGGAGACTAGAGTTTCCTGGGTATATTTTGTTTGCATGGCAAGAGAGATTCCAAAGTGCATGGCTCCTCAGCTCACTCACTCTACCCAAAAGCCTAATAGGACTGGCCAGGAGCTCCTTTAATCAACAGGAAAATTTTTATTTCTTGCTTTTTAATATCCAACTCTATGAGGTGGCAAACATGAGCATGATGAAAGCACTTAGTGAGTTGCAGGGCAGTTTGATGCTGTTAAATTTTTTAAAAGTTATATCCTGTGACCTAGCAGTACACTTTTCTGTATCAACCCTAGATAAACACTTGTACATGCGTATAGAGAAGTAAGTACAAATAATACTCCTTGAAGCATCATAATAGGAAAAATAAAAGTGTCAGAAATAGTGTCACACATACAAATTCTTGTATAAATTGTAATATCCCATATCATTCTATGGAATACTGTGCAGCAATTCAAGAATTATGTAGACTTCTTATATCGATGTACACAGAATCGGCGCTAAAATAATTAGAAAAAAGCAACTGTATAGTGTGATACCTTTTATGTAAAATATACTCTGTTTTTATGAGGACAGATACATGTGAAGGATACATGCCAGATTCATAACAGTGATTATCTCTGAGAAGAGAAAGGAACCAGATTTGAGGAAAGATAGCAAAAAGGTCTTTAGCCTTAGAGTTGATATTTCAGAGTATTTTCAGTATTTGAATATTATGTATGATTAAAACAGTTAACAAAATATTAGTTGAACTTTAAAATGCTCCGTGTGAATTAGATATTGAATACTTTTTCTCTTTCTTTGCTTTTCAGAATGTAATGAATAAGATGCACACAGTTAGCGTACCCTATTCTGTTATGAAGACTTGTCCTCTCTCTTGGGTCCAGAGAGTACATGCCCACAAAGGTAGCTGTATACAGCATCTAAACTTTATAGTTATATGACTGTTTGAACTAAGATTTTAGAGATTTTTTCACATTGCCCTTCTAGAGATATGATTCTACATCTTGGTGGCTCATAAAATCATTTCATCACACCAGCATCCTTCCTTAAGAATTGAAATGAATTGGCCCAAATTTGAGCCATGATTTGCATATATTGCTTTGGTGTTCAATACTTCATTGGCTGAGACGTACGACCTGTCCACAGGTCACAGTGAGCAGAACACTTGTATATCAGTGAGTCTCTGCTGTTTCAGCACAGGTCCTTTAAAACCTTTTTTATTTTTTGGGCCTCCCTGGTGGCGCAGGGGTTAAAGTCTGAGCGTTACCAACCCTTCACCAGCCACTGTGGCATGAGTTCGATCCCTGGCCAGAGAGCTAACCCACATGGTGCAGCAGACCTCTCCTGTCTCTCCCGCTGCTCCCCTCAGCAGTTTACTTCAGTGGATCTGCCTGTTCTGCTACCTGCTCTGTCTCTGGTGAATCCTCTCACCACCACCACCCCCCATACCCCTGGCGTACACCGCAGTTCTTCTATACGTAAATAAAATAAAAATAAATCTTTTTTAAAATCTTTTTTTATTTTCTCTAAGTGAAAATCAGGATCCCTAAAATAATTGAAAATCTTATTATAGTATATTAAATATCTGCCAAATTTAACACGCATGTGTGTGTTAACTTTATCCCTTTTGGATTTATAGCTAAGGTAGCTTTAGTAAAGTGTCGAGACTTGCATTGGGCTATGATGGCACATCGGGACCAAAGAGATGTGAGCTTGAGTTCCCTTCGGATGTTAATTGTGACTGATGGAGCTAATCCCTGTAAGTATTCTAGTGTGTGTCTAGGATTATCTCTTTTGGTAGACTGAGGTTTTTGCCCTCTTTCTATAAGCCTTAAAAAATGTCTGCATTGCAATGTAAATCATACACCTTCAAACCCACCCATTTAAAGTGTGCACTTCAATGGTTTCAGAATATTCACAGTTAGATTACATGATGTAAATTGTAAGAGTATTTTATGGTCTAAGTTTAGAACATCACCCTCAAAAGAAATCCACTAATAATACCCCACTAATAATAATATCCACTAATAATCAATCTCTATTTCTCCCCAACTACGTCCTAGCTAATCTACTTTTCTGTCTCTATAGAACTATTTACTTATTCTGGACATTTCACAAATGCTGTATTTTATAGTCTTTATGACGGGCTTTTTTCACTAGCTTATTTTCAAGTCTTATACATGTGTGTTTTAGCATGTGTCCATACTTTGTTCTTTTCTATTGCCATGTAATAGTCCATTGTATAGATAGACCACATTTCATTTATCCATTTTTTCATCTGATGTAATGAATGAGATGCATATAGCTGAGTACCAGTGGCTTTTCAAACCACTCTTTCTTGCTCATTTACATTCTTTTTAACATGTAACTAAAAGAAGTGATAACTAAGTATCTGGACTTTATGTAAATTCCCCCTAGCAGCAAGTTAAAGGAATTTGTGAAGACTTAGACATCTTAGTATGTTTCTTGCTTTTCCCTACAAGCACAAACATTCTGATCCTCTGCACAGTAGCATCGTGTAAGCATTGGATAGTGGCTCCAATCATAAGGGGATTTTTATCAGTATTCACATTGCTGGTCCTGGTTTGAAACACAGACATGGAATTGAGCTTAATAAGAAATGAATCAGAGAATATTACAAAGAAGGGGTGGAACTAAGACTATAAGTACTGCACTGGCTGAAGTAGCTTCAGGAAGAATTTCTTAGTTCTAAACTTGCTGCCTGATGCCTGTAGCACATCTCCACTATTGTTGGGCAGTTTAATAGGTGTGACCTTATTCCAAATTATAACTTTAAATTAAGTCTGTGACTTTTCATGTACTGGATGAACATTCATTTGGCCTTGAAATGTATCAACAATCTCACAGGCACAGTTAAAATATTTGTATGGAATTAATGTACAGTAGAGTTCTAATGAGAAACAAATATGTCAGGTTTCTGCTCTTTGCCAGTTTCTCGCAGTAGTGAAAATCACAATTTCAGCTTTCACATTGATCTGTTCCAACGTTCCAACTCCTTAGGGTCTGTGTCATCCTGCGATGCCTTCTTGAGTCTGTTCCAAAGTCACGGGCTGAAACCCGAGGCCATCTGTCCATGTGCTACTTCTGCTGAAGCCATGACTGTCGCAATCCGCAGGTATTGTTCAAAACGTCAGCGCTCTTGATGTATGTTACAGCGCAGATCAAATGTGCAGTATTTACCAGGCAGCGATTAAGTGTGCTAATTTTCTTCATAAGGCTAAAAGTGAAGCTGACTTTGAAAAGCAGTTTAAAGCCTCTCATTTATTTTTCCTACTCCTGCCCTAAGTGGTAAACTGATAATTTAATTATTTCCATCCCATATTTGTGAATTAATTATTTTTGTGATGTTTTGGTCTTCTGAATCCTTCGTGGGCATCTTAGACTAGAAATGGACTATTCTTGATTGTAACTTAAGCGTGGAATGTATATTTATAGTTAGCCAAAGACCAATAAATTCTTAATAGTTGATTAAAATTTACTTTTTCCACCTGAGTGAAAGTTGACCATACATGTCATGTGAATTTTTACTTGTGAATTTGATTAATTTGGCTTGTTTTTAGTAGAGAAAATGAAGTGTGTGTGTGTGTTTGCGCGCGTGCGCGCACACGTGCTCAGGGATGAGAGATAGAATTTTTCCTAATACTTTTCTCTTAATACCATTTAATTTGCCAAATTTGATTGATTTATTTTGTTTTCAGGCCTGGAGTTCCAGGGGCCCCTTTACCGGGAAGAGCCATTCTCTCAATGAATGGATTAAGCTATGGGGTGATAAGGGTCAATACTGAAGATAAAAATTCAGCACTGACAGTCCAGGATGTGGGACATGTAATGCCTGGCGGTGAGTTGTCCGGAGCACCATTTTGTTTTTCATAAAGTTCTGTCCTTAGAGAGAGGAGAGCCTGATAAAATATGAGTTTCAAAACCAGGAATCCAAAATTTAGTACTTAGTCACTTAATTTCTCAAAACCTCTCTGTTAAGTGATCCTAATTATACTTACCTTCTAGCACTAGTGTATGATTTAATAATAAATGCTAGTTACAGTTGTGTACATGGAAAGCGAAATACTGGGTGATAGTAAAGTTGTCTGCTTTTCACTGTAATTGCCAAACCTTTGCGACTGTCTGAAAGTTGGAGCCTACTGCTTCCATGTTTGAATTTGATCTGCATTGGCGGATTAATTTTACCCATTTCTTTGGATTTTGCAGTCATTTCTAATATTTCACTATCTTTAAAAGTTTTGGTCTACATTGTATGTTTTATTCGCTGAATTTTAAAAATTTTTTTATCATCAGGGCTAAAAGAAATTTCAAATGTAGTTTTAGGTCTATTTCCATCGAGTTTCAAGTCTTTTTTTTTTTTTAACATAGCTATTTGGTGTTCTTACTTACTGATACTTAGTAAATGTAAAACCTTCCTGTGTTAACAAGGATGAAGAGGTTATTTTGCAAAGGATTTCCAGAATCTATGTCTCTTAAGTATACTTTCTGTACACTAGGGATGATGTGCATTGTGAGACCGGATGGCCCACCCCAGCTCTGCAAAACAGATGAAATTGGAGAGATCTGTGTCAGCTCTAGAACAGGAGGCATGATGTACTTTGGGCTTGCTGGTGTGACAAAAAATACATTTGAGGTACATGATACTAAAGTTTTGCAGTGAAATGTTTTGTGAGGGTTTTGGGAGGGCAGATGAACTGGCTCATGGGAAAGACCTAAAGTAGCAGCTAAGAGCATGCCCATTACTAACTGATCTTAATGTTTATGGGCCTTAGTTTCCTTATCTTTCAAATGAGAGTGATCATAGTACCTACCTCATAGGATTGTTCTGGGAATTAAATGCTGGTGATTGTCAAATGCTTAGAACAGCACTTAATTGGTTTACAGGAAGTGTTGTTGTTTATCTGTTAAAGCATAAGATGCCTCACAAAAATTCACTCCAGTGACTGCTAGTTTGAGTTTTATAAGCCCCCAAACTTAATTTTGAAAGTACAGTGAGAATGGATCCATCCCTTAAAGAGCAGTCAAGTTAATTGAGCTCATAAAAACAGATAAAAATCAGAATGTCAGGTTACTAATACAAATGAAGAACTGTCCTGTCACAGTGGCAGATTGTTCCCATTATTCAAACTCTCAAACAAATATTTTCTGAGCACCTTTTTTGTATCTGGCATTGTTCTGGATGTTTGGGCTACATCAGGAAAAGAAACTAGCAAGGCTCTTGGAATAGCTCATATTCTAGTGAAACTAGCACAGTATTTCCCCTGCAGGCTGTTCTGCAGGCAAAGCCAAATAGTAATGAAAGTTTGCCTGGTGAGTCTGGAAATCAGATCAGCATAATTAATTGTCTATATTTTATAACTGGGGTTAATCTGCCTCAGACTAACTGTAGGGAACAGAATACTTCAGTTTATGGGCCACTTACCCGTCATTCTAGACAAGGCTTATAAGAGTACAGTCAATTTTCAACTCTTCAAGCTTCCTTTTTCTCTAATCTAGCCTACTGGTTCTCAGTATGGCAGGATATGTTGTCTATATAAATAGTGTGGTAGCTGAAAAGGTTAAGAACTCCTGGGCCAACTGTCATCTGTGTATACCTAGCTTAACATGATATAATATAAATTATTAAATGTCTGTTTTTGTTACCATCATCATCATCATTACCTTTTTGTCCTACCTTCAAAAATTGTGATCTTCAGGGGCCTCTGTGGTAGTCCAGGGGTTAAAGTCTCACTGCTATCAAGCTATCACCAGTCACTGTGGCATGAGTTCAGTCCCCGGCCAGGGAACTAACTCACATGGTGCAGACCTCTCCTGTCTCTCCCACTGCTCCCATCAGTAGTGTATTTCAGTAGATCTGCCTATTCTGCTTCATACTGTGTCTGGTGAATCTTCTCACGCCCCCTTCCCCACCATACCTCTGGCCTACACCCCAGTTCTTGTATGCATAAATAAATAATTTTACCAAAAAATTGTGATTATTTCAACTTGATAGATGTAGACATTCATAAACTCTTCAGATACATGTTTACAGCCAATCTCTTGGTTTACTTTCACAGGTGACTCTCTGCTGAGTGTAGTTTACTAATTTAAATTTCACCCTATTTCTCTGATTTTAACTGCTTAGACTACATGTTTCTAATACCTGAAATTTTCTTCATTGTATATTCCTTATTATAAACAAAATCTGCAAGCAGTATTTGAATATCTGATTATATTTCCTTACCTATGTAGGCAACTGCCTAGCCAGAAGTTTCAGATTTGATAACTGGTAGGTCCACGGCAATAAAGAAATTTTATTTATATTAGAAAGGCATTGGGAGTTCCATCTGATGACCAAAGAAATAGGTTTAGAGAAAGAAATTCAGGAACTTGCCCAAGGTCTGCATTACTAGTAACTGGTAGGACCAGAGACTGCACTTTAAGGTAATATGATACCTTAAAACAATTCTCCTATGTTATTATATGTATGTAAAAATAACCAGAGAGACAAATAACAAATTATACATAGTATCTCTTTAGGGTGTGGGCTTACTGGGGGTTACTACTATTTACATAATTTTATTTTTCAACAAACATGCATGACTGTTACAATATTTTAAAAAACTCTAAAAATCAAATGCATTTTAAAGAAAAAGCTAAGATATTCACTTTGTTCCTTTTCTTTTTTAGGTGATTCCAGTGAATTATGCAGGCTCTCCTGTCGGGGATGTGCCATTCATCCGGTCAGGATTGCTGGGATTCGTAGGGCCAGTAAGTGATGCTTTTATTTTGGTGCCTCTGATCCAAATATATGGCAATTCTTAGAGCAGAAGAAATTCTGATTAGTCTAAGAGTGTTATAAGACCACTTAACTTATATTTAGAGCATTTTCTGTAAGAACATAATAAAATGAGTTAATGTTATTGCTTTTTTTATGCAAGTCTATTCAACTCCTTCCAAAACTCTTCACTTATTCTTGCTACCATTCTTTTGATTAATATATTTCAGTAAGCTAGAAAGTGCAGGAAAGAAGTTACTTTCAGTAGCAAAGGGAAACCATAATAATGTATAAACCGTTACCATACAAATTATCACACTATACTATGTAGTAAATTCACTGGATGAAAATGATTTGTGTTTAAACAATTGGTGTTTACAGGCCCTGGAGTTTCAGTGCCTGGAGAGACAATCAGAACACAAAAAGCCTGTTCTCAAAGAGCTCACCGTGAGCTTGATGAGCCAACAGGCAGGCAGCGAGCCAGATCACCAAGGGCTTTGCATGACATAATGGGAAGGTTGGATTTTATTTTCTAATAGGCAGTCATTATTGCAGTTGAGTCCTATACCTCCATCCATCTCTTATTACCCCCCTCCTCTCAACAGCTTAAGTTACATAAGAAAATGTCTCATTTTATTTTATTTCTTCCCCACCATTTATGGTGGGAAAGGGGCAAGGGCATACCTCTAAGACAATCACTCTCATAGAAACAGAAATCTAGATTTACTATCTTTACTCAGCACCAAGAAATCTTTGGCTCCTTTTAGCTTACCACTCCACGATTAAGGTCCAAAACGGAGCTCCCATTGACACATCAGCATTTCAGGAAGCAGGATAGAGGGAAGAGTGCGGTCCTACTCTTTCTTCAGGAAGATTTCTTGAAGCTGCTGTGCTACACTTCCATTTATATCTCATTGGCCTAAACTAGTCATATAACCATACCCAACTGTAAGAAAGCTGAAATGCAACCTTCATTTTGGTCAGCCATGCCTAGCTGAAAATTCTGCTACTCTGAAAGAAATGGAGAAATGCACTATGGAGGACCAGTGGTGACTGTCTTGTTCTCTTATTTCTACCCTGGCACTTTTCAGCTGTGTTGGAAAGAGCTAGTCCTTTTCTGTAATCTGAGACTGACCAATAACTTCTTGAGGCTAGAGTTTGTCTTATTTCCATAGCCCAGTCAGTGTTTGGCACTGCATTATGTTCAACAGTAAATCAATAAGTGACATTGACACTTAAATGACTACTAGATCATTTAATATATGTCAGTGGTCCAGGGTCTAATGACTGGAAAGGTTAATTTGTTGCGAATTGATATAGGAGGATTATTGACAAGTATCACTCACACCGTGATGCTGTTCAGGGGTTGATAGCAGATTGCCCTGCCGCTTTCTTAGCTTCTTGGGAAGGAGACTTTTACAGCGTTACCTTTCTTGACTAGCCTGTTTCTAATCTTGCCAGACTGAAAGAACTTCACTCTTATAAACCTGAAGTAGTCATTCTCACGTTAAAACTATTCTAATCTCTAACTCCAGTATTAAATTCATATTTTTATGCTCTGTATCACAGAGGTACCTTCAATGAAAAGGTGCAGATGAACTGATACATAATCATGATTGGCAAAGTAAAACTATGCATTTGTGGGATCTTGGTTGTTTTCTTATAAAATTCCTCCCTAAAAGTAAATATAAGTGGATCTCCTCATATACTGTAGACCACATTAATTCTAATATTCTACTGATTGCTGAGAAGCTGAGATGTGAGACACTCTTAGAATCCATAAAATATCATATTTTTTTCTTTCACATATTTTTGATGAGATCTACCTCAAGATAGGAAGTAGAATGTTTGTTTTACTATTTAAGTCATGGAAATCAAGGTAAATTGTTTTTACCTTTCAGGGAAGCTTGGTATTTGTGGTTGGAAAAATGGATGGGTTACTGATGGTTAGCGGTCGAAGACATAATGCTGATGACATTGTTGCTACTGGATTGGCCGTCGAATCAATAAAGACTGTTTATAGAGGAAGGTGAGTAGTACAGAATCCAAAAGTTAGCACTTCCCACGGAATCTAAATTTATCCCCACAATGTGACTTGAGTTGTGTCTATATAGGATTCTCTTTCCAAGTGACTGAGTTATTTTTGGTTAAGCATAGCAGAAACGGGGCTTTGAATATTTATCTTAAAATATCTGGTTCCTGGGATGTTATTGAAAGGGGTAAGACATAACCATATCCTGTATTTCGGTTTTTAATTTATTACTGTTTGTTTTAAATCCTGAAGACTGAGGAGAACACTAAAACACTGAGCTTCCTATAGTCCTTCAATAGAAAAGTGGTACCATTTGGTTTAATTGAGATCAGATGCTACTCTGTAGGAGTTTTAAAATCTGCAAATGACTTCTCTTAGTCATATTTAAGTTATTTTAACACAGAATCTTTTACACAATTTTAACAGAAATTAACATTATACCTAAGTGCTAATTTTAAGCTATGTAGATGAAATCAATTGCATATCCTTTTTTCTTTGCTTGTTACTGTGAGAAAAGATACTTGGCTCGTATTTGGTTAGTGGGTATCCTGTTCATTAGTTTGATCATGGATATATATCTTTAAAGCAATCTTGGTGTCCCTTTTAGTCTTTTAAAAAGTAGGAAAAATTAATTAAGCCAATAGAGAACCAATTCCTGAAACACAGAGTTTTTAAAATGCTGTGGCTTCCTGAGATGTAAACTCTCTGGCTCCAGACGCTCTGTCTTTGGTCACAGTTCTACCCCCAGCACTCAGCATGGGGCCTGGCACACAGCAGCTTGGTGAGCATGTATAGAGGAAAGGAAGGAAGGGAGATGGTCAGGTGGCATATTCTCTCTTGAAAGAATTTGCATTCTCTGATGCATTCATTCTACAAGAATTTATTGGGAGTCAAATGTGTGCCACTGTTCTAGATGCTCAGGGTGTGGCAGAGAGCAAAACAGACCACATCTTTCCCGTGAAGTTCACATTCTCGTTGGGAGAAACAGACAGTAACCACATAGAGAAACAGATAACATGAGAGATGGTTAACAGTTTTGTGGAACAAATACCTGGTGCTGTGGGTGGAGGGGAGAATTTGCCAGATTTACTAGGGTGGTCTGGGAATGCCTCACTAGTAGGGAGACATTTGAGTGGAGACCTTGATCAGAACAAAGTCCATTCCTCCCGTGGCCTGCCAGGTCCTCCGGGACTACCCTGGCCTGGATCTGACTCTCCCCACCACTCTCTGCTTCACCACTCTGCTCCAGGCACACTGGCCTTCTTGCTGTTCCTCAAACCTGCCAAGCTCGTTCCTACCTCAGAACCTTTTCGCTTTCTGTTCCTTCTGCCCGGAAACCTCTTCCTCCAGATCTTCGCATGGCTCGCGTCCTCACTTCATTCAGGTCTCTGCTCCAGTGTCCGCTCCTCCGGGAGGCGCTTCCCAACCACCCTGCCCTCATAGTACCCCCCCCTGCACACCACTCCACCCCTTCACCCTGCCTTAGTTTTACAGTATGACCTTGCTTTATATTTATTTGTTCTGTCTTTCTAACATACAAGATCCACAAAGTCAAGAACTTTGTCTTATTTATCCCTGTGTCCCAACATTCACGACAGTGGTGCTTAATACATTGTTTTGAGTCCTCATTTGGTGGTAATGATTGTGACATTTTCTATTTTCAAACTGCTCATTTCTGGGTAGTGTGGTGGGATGTCTCCTCATAACTCCAATGAGCAAAGCAAATAGGACTGGTTGTGAAGGGAGTCCTGATGTGTTTGATCTGTCTCTCTTAGAATTGCTGTGTTTTCTGTGTCTGTATTTTATGATGAGCGCATTGTGGTGGTTGCGGAACAAAGACCCGATGCCTCAGAGGAAGATAGTTTCCAGTGGATGAGCCGGGTACTGCAGGTGAGCACCCCTTGCCTCTCTGTCCCGTAGCTGGCTTTGTTGTCAAAGGTGACAGCAGGGACTGCGTGAGCATCTTCTTGACGGGCTGTTGTTTTTCTTCCCAATAACTATTCAGATGTCCAGGGTATTGATAAAGCTAGTACAAAATCAGGTAATTAATATTTCTTCTGTGGGCCACGTAGGTTTGTGGTTTTTTGTTTTTGTTTTTTTGCTCAAGTTGCCAAGAACAGTTTAATTGACTTGCCTCAACAAACTCTTTCATTTTTTTATGCCGTGAACATTTTAATCATCCGTATGTGGAACACACTGTTGACAGTGATCAGTCTACTTGTCAACAGCTAGTCTTACCAGTGCTGTAAATGCTGCCTAGAGTGCAAGATTCCCAGAAAATATATGTAAATATAAAGGAGCTTTACTGTTGAATTAGAGAGGTAGGTGAGATAAGCCACTAGGGAAAGAGAAAGATTTGGGTTCAGTATAAGTGATGTGTTTCTAGGGGGTGGCCAGGGAGAATGATGGGAAGTGCCCAGTCCACTCTAGGATCATAGGCTTTGAATCCCATATCTAGTCCTTAGCAGATAAGTGCCTTTAGGTTAAGTAACCTCACTGAATTTGTTTTCTAACCTGTAAGGTGGGGATAAAATTATCTGTTATGGAGCTATTGGAAGGATTAAGTGAGATAATTAATTGAAGTATATAATGCCTGCATTTAGTAAATAATGATCATTATCAACTTCAGAAATGCTGATAATAAGCATAATCTCCCATAAGGAGTTTAGAGACGCCCATTCTCTCTTTAAATAACATTTCCTTTCCCTCTGTTCCCTCACTCCTTTTTGTTTTTCTCAGTATTTATTATCATATAAATATGTATTATAAACACTACATGTTTATATTATGTATTTTAAACACTATGTTGTTTGTATTGTATTTATTAATTGCTTTCATTATGTGATCATATATTAAGTTTTTTCTTCATCCACTATGCCATAAGCCCCATGAAGGCCAGGACTTTATCTCTTTTGTTCCCTGCTCAACTCCCAGAGCCTGATAGCTCTGCCAGCACATCATCATAGCAGGTTTAGTAAATATTTGTTGGATAACTGGATTGCCCAAAGAAAGCATGGATTGTCCTTGCCATAGCAATTTATATGTTAGTGGAAGTGTTCCCAGTATGTGTAACTTCTCTGTTTGGGGCATTTAGACTTATTAACTGCCAGTTAATAACACTGTTTTAGAATAAATGATTTAAAGATGAGATGAGTGATAGAGCTAAATGACTTTTAAGAAATTTTTCTTTCCTATGAGTCTACGATTCTGGAGTATCAGTTGGTACAGCATAGGCAGTTTATAGTGGAAAACCACAGAAAAGAAAGAGACCCTACTGAAGCTAGATCATGCAGAAAAGACCATGAATCAGGTAGGACTGGGCTAAGCTCTGAAAGACGACTGAGAATCAGATCTGCACAGAGAATATGTTTTCATACCATTCATATTTGCAGACCAAAAATACTGCTTATTTCATTCAGAATGAACTTTGAGGCATAATGATAGGATCTTGTGGTGAATTACACATATTTTCCTATTACAGGAAACTGAAATTTCCCTTGATATTTGTTACTTTTCTGTGGAAAGAAACTATAGAAATTAAATGCAGTGCTAACTTACTAATCCAAATTCTTGTAAAAGTCTTTTGGCGTCTACTTTGGGCATGAAATAAGAGGGCATTATTTTCCCAGCCCTGTAACTTTGCAGTTTGGGACATTTGGATCCACAATAGAACACTAAAGACACTGTATATTCTGGTAGGTTAGATCCCAGAGATTGTTTAATTCCAGTCTGTGTGTAATGTGAACCAAATACCTAACACAGTACCTCCTAAGGAAGGTGTTTAATAGATAACTTACCAGATGGAGTGTTTTCAGTGGGGAATACAAACTACATGTAATGTATTTGTTGACTTTCTGTACATACTGAAGTACCAGACTTAGGAACTCTGCCAGACTTTCCATTTCCCACTTTTCTTTGTTGGTTAGTAGGACAGTCTGAGAAATATGACTTTCAAGTTTATTCCTTTGCCCATGTAAGTTATTTTAGTAGAAGATCTTACCTTTTTATTACTGTCAGGCTGTTCTTCTTTTAAAGACTGTATCTCCTTTTCAGTAAGTCTATGGGTAAAACACAGTGCTCTCTCTCAACTGTATGTTTGGAACCAGTGTTGCTAGTTGGTCAGTTAGTTTTAAAAGATAACCTGAAGCAGAAAGTCATAAAAAATGAGAAATTCTTCAAGTATTATATTTTAACACAAAACATATCAATATGCTTTCATTTGATCTACCAGGTGAACTTAATTTCTATAAACTATATCCAAACATACTGTCTTTGGTTTCTAGCTTCCATTAGACTAGATATAAGTATTTGTAAAGAGACTTTTAGAATTACCTTGCCCATACCTATGAACAGTAGTTTTTTAGGAGATTACCTTTAATGAATCTTTCCAAAACATAACTCTTTATGCACTCATCTTTTCTCACTGATAAAATAGTTAAATTGCATGTACATAGAAACAAGAACAGCTGGCATAATAGTTGTAGAAGTACACTGAGGGAGCGCTACACCCCTCCACCCCACCCCCACCCCCCCCCACCCCCACCCCCCCGTGGTCCAGTAAGCAAGGGACCACACACCTGGCTAATTGCAGAGTGGATTCCTGGTAACTTCATGAACTACTTAAGCAGAAGCTTGTTTACAAAGCTTCTGTTGTAGTCATAAAAAAGATACTTTGGCCAGCACTTTTCTACTTACTTGATAGGCTGCTGCCAACTCATGAATCATTTAAGAAAGTCAGTTAAATATATCAGTTAAATATATCAAAAAAAAAGCCAATTTGGCCTCTATTTGACCGGTGTTAGCTAAAATCTTGAGAGTCAAAACAAATTTCTAGGTTTTTGACCTTATCATTCAAGACAGAACATACTGAAACTTGTAGACCAGTATGTGCTTTTGTCCATGCCTACCCATCTTCTGTTAATTCCTACCATCACTGAATATGAGATTTTACTAATTACCAGATTCCAGACCTAGCATGCATAGAAAAAGAAAAATCCTAGAGTAAAATAATGGAGTATGTTAGGAATATGTCAAATGTAGTCAAATTAATCTCACTGAATTTTTTCTTTGTATTTTTTTCTAGGCCATTGATAGCATTCATCAAGTGGGCGTTTATTGTCTTGCTCTGGTACCTGCCAATACATTGCCAAAAACTCCACTAGGAGGGATCCATATATCTCAGACGAAACAGCTCTTTCTCGAGGGATCTCTGCATCCTTGCAATATCCTCATGTGCCCACATACATGTGTGACCAATTTGCCAAAACCCCGGCAAAAGCAACCAGGTAATATGCTGGCTTTGAAGAGACATTAAAATTGTAACTTCATGAAGCTAAATTCTTTCATGCTGATTCTTTTTTTAGAATTAGACTTAACAAAGATTAATCACACAAGAACAGTATCAGCTGACTCAAAGCAGGGAGAATTGAGACCCTGCAGAATAGACTCCCTCTTCTAAGTAATTCTCAGTAGTATGCCTCCATTTCCTCTGGTTGTAAAATACAGTGTCAGGAGATCAGAATCCTACTTGTGGAACTAGAATAAAGCAAGTCCTGCAAGGGAAGAGTCTAATAAGAATAACATTTACCGAGTGCTTACTAAAAGTCAAATATTAGCCAATTTCAGCATTTTACATATGTGATCCTAAAGCTTTATCCCCAGCTGTGGAAAGTAAACTTGATAACATTTAAGGACTATATGCACAGTCATAGCTAGTTAGTGGCAAAGCTGAGAGTTACACTAATTGTAACTATAAAATCCTTCTGCTGAGCTCCCTTGCTTAGTATAATCTCTTATTCCTTTTTAGCTTTGATGGTAAGATTTGGGGACTCTAATAACTTTCTAGTGAGAGATTAATTCAGAAATTTTCTGGATTATAAGTACAAGAGTACTATGTTTTGCATTTGCCATATTCCTCTGAATTCAAGATACAAACACGAATATGTGAATTGCCATATGGAAAAGAGAAAAACAACCCAAGTAATCAATTTGACCTTCTGGCCTAATTTCTGAGCAGATCTAGGTTACAGGGCTGACTGAATGGGAAGCTAAAGGTAGAAAATTGATGGTCAGTTAGGTTAAAATATCTGTTCAGTCCAACATAGAATCACTAAATTTTATTAATGCTTTTTTATTTTGATTGACAAGTTAGTGAGAGGCTCCTAGTTTCCTGTATGCCTGAAAACACAGGAGAAGAGCCAAAATCTGGCTTATAGATGCTGCCACCACCACACACACATACTCAAGAACACACATGCTGTGTTGGGGAAGAAAACGAAAGTGGGAAGGTTAGGAAGGGAAGTGAAAGCGTGGCACTTAATTATATTTCTGTATGATACCTTTTACTGAAAGGTAAACATAATGTACGATAACAAAATATAAGGTAAGGTTGACTCTTTAGCATGTTTTTATGAGGGTATTAGATTACTTTTATTATGCCTTGCAGTAGTCACTTCCGTGGTCTGCTGTATGAAGCACTCACCACAGTTGTTTATTTAGATGATGTTGTGAGTTCATCAACTAATCTTATCATAATAACACTTGTATATTTATCAGTTTTTACTAGTGGAAATAGGAGTTTATGGAGGCTAATTTTTTAAAGGGGTGGTCAAAATCAAGAAGTCTGTACATTACTAATCAAGAAATGTATAAAAATAGGTCTCCTCAAACACATTACTTGCCTAAATAGCTCACAGATGTATAAAACACTCAAATCCTGTTATGCTGAAGTCATGCATTTATTTGTCATGTAAGTGAAATCAGTTTAAATAGTATTTATTCTAGGATTCTCTTAACAAAAGAGAATTTTATGTCATACTCAGTTTCTTTCACGTCACAGTAGATACTACTTACAGACATAGTAGATGCTTAAAACTGTTTTGCTAAGATTTCAACCAATACTGTTAAATATAAAACCTGTTAGTAGTTTATTTGTGTTTATTCCAAGCCCCATAGGTACAACATCTACCTGTCTGATGAAAGCATTAGGTTTGAACTCTGTATTTTTTCTCTCCATTTTGATTGCCTGCTAAGATCTTAATGGGGTGCGTACGAGTCAAACTAAAGCAGTTTGAAAATCATGGCATTGGTGGAATGGAGGTGTTGTGGGCATAGCATGAGAGGCTGGGGATTAAGAAGAATACAGGAAAGTGAAGATGGGTAGGAGTGAGGTCAGAAAGAAAAGAAGAGAAAAAGGAAGATGAAAAAGGTAGTAAGACAGACCAGTGACAAGCACTGAGATGCTTGTTGGAGCTATTATATAAATATTGATAGTGTGTTAGGACTGGTTTTAGCCACAATTTCAGAAAAACGTCACAGTTATTTAAACAAGAAACATGTTTGTTTCTTTCTCAGGTAAAAGAAATCCTGAGCTAGGCAGTCCAGGCATTAGATGGTAATAACTCCTCAATCATTGTGATTCTAGCTTACCCTCTTCCTCTTCTGCCTTAGGATTAGTCAGTTATTACCAGTTAATTGTTACAGGTGTGCTGCATAACAAATAACCCTGAAACTCAGTGGCTTAAAATAAGCCTTTATTTTTCACTCCGTAAGATGTAGATCAACAGGGACTGGCTTGGCTCCAGACTGTAGGCTGGGTCCAGAATTGTTCTATGTGTCTCCTCACTTGGGACCAGCAGTTACCTCAGCCACATTCTTCTCAAGGCAGATGGCAGAAGCGTGAAGGCAGGCCAGACCATACAAGCACATCTAAGCTTCTATTTGTGTCATTACTCCTCACATTTCATTGTCTCAAACAAGTCAGACCATGCCCAAAGTGAATGAAGCAGAGAAATAGTTTCCTCCCCTGTAGTCACAGCAAGGAAAGGGAGGAGAGGATTTTAAGAAAATCAAACATTGCCACCACTATCCTTAGCATACTGGGTCAGGGCCTGGTTAGGCTTCCTGACCTCCAGCCTTTATTTCTGCATTCCAGGTAGTAGGTGAGAGAAAAAGGCAAAGAAGTGAATGCACTTCCTGTTTAATTATATTTTCTAGAGTTTCATGTATTATTTCCTCTTACGTATTGTTCTCACACGAAAGAATATAGTCTTCATTCAGGCGTTGACCAGCTAAAAACTGGCGGTTCTGTTATTAAGGGAACAATGGAGAATAAATATTGGAGTTGATGACTAGCAGTATTTTCCAAGGGGAATTTACAGTTTTGTGGGGAAAATAAAAAAGGTGTATTTACAGGTACAACAGTAAGCCTCCTAGATGTTATGTTACTGCTTTCAGTTACGTTTTCACTCTCTGTGACCCGTAAACTCAAGAAATGACTCATACGGGACTCAAATTGCTGCTATATTATTTTCGTTGTTTTAAGCTACTCTGAAAATTTCGCTTTTTCAAGTGTCATGTCTTTATTAATTTTACTGTGTGAACCCAGGATTGGACAACTGACATAGTCAAATATTCTGAGTCCCTGTCTCTGTAAGAGGCCATTTCCAATTTCATGTAACTAAAGCTTATGCAGTTTCTTAGGAAGGAATTTTGCATAGTATACTTTGTAGACTAAAAGTGTTCAGCAGAGAGCTGGAATACTATATCCTTTTTAAGTTTTATGTTTGATTTTTAATTTTTTAACTTCATTTTGAAATAATTCCACACTTATAAAAAAGTTTCCCCAAAATCCAGTTATACCCTTTCCCAGCTTCTTCACATATTAAAAAGTATAATTTCCATGATTTTGTTTCAGCTGTTTTAGTATATTCAGGACCAACAGAGTTTAGCAAGTAAAATTATTTAGTAGCCAAGTGTAGCATCAGCCTTATTCAAAATTCAGCTGGCAATAAATTTTATCTTTTAGCCATCTTCTTACTTTGATACAGAAGTATTTAACCTTTATGTAACCTCTAAGAAAGGTATCCAGTTCCCAGCACTGTTTCTCTTGAGAGAAGGGGAGTTCTTCCTTTTTATTTTGAAGTGTCAAACCTGTGGGAAAAAGTTAAAAGAACAGAGTAATGAAGACCCATATACCTTCCCCTAGATTCACCAAACATTTTCATACTGAGCTTTGTTAGTAAATTGCAGGCGTGATACTTAGCTCCTGAATATTTCATCATTGTATCACCAAAGAACAAAATACTCTCTTAAATTTTTCCTTACCAACCACAATGCCATTATCCAGTTAAGAAATTTAACCTTAATATAATACTATCATCAAATAATGCACACTCCACATTCAGGTTTTTCCACTTGTTCATTATGGTTGAATTTTTTTTTAATCCAGTATTGAGTCAAAGTCATACGTTGCATTTGACTATTGTGTTGTTTTAATTTAGACTTTCTCAGCCTTATTTTGACATGGACATTTTTTTGAAGAAAACAGGCCAGTTTTCTTGTTGAATGTCCCACAATTTAATAAAGCACTTTTGATATTCCTGATACACCCACTTACAATCTCGTGGATGGCAGCCTTCTTTCCAGGCCCAATATTCATTACCACTAAGCCCATTTTTAGGGTAGTATCATGATTGGAGCAGATGAAATTATTTATCAGTAGGAACCAGTGAATAACTCACCTTCCTATACCCACGCTATAGCAACCCACCTGCCCCTGTCACTCCACTCTCCCCCAATGCCTGTCTCTCCCGTCATCCTGGTTTATTTTTTTTCCTAGCATTTCCCGCTACCTGACATTATTTATTTGTGCATATACTTATTGGTTGTATTTACTGTTCTACTTTCCCCAGTAAAATAAAGCTGTTTTCTTGTCTTCTACTGTGTCCCTAGTGCCTAAAAGAGCACTCAATTGGTACTGATGTATGAACATTTGAACCAGTGTTGGTCAGTGTGGAATGCTTTGGGGCTACTTAGCTCATGTTACCATCTCCAGAGAGCTGATTTTTTGCCTTTACTTCTAGGGGTAGGTCCTGCTTCTGTAATGGTTGGGAATCTGGTTGCTGGAAAACGCATAGCACAAGCTGCCGGGAGAGACCTTGGGCAAATTGAAGAGAATGATTTAGTGAGAAAGGTCAGTGTTCCAGAGTATTGGTTTTTGTAAGCACATTAAAGACAGAACTTACATTTCAGGTAACTTTTTAAATGTTGCTGATTCCTTTTTCTGCTTCATGACTTTAGCACCAGTTTCTGGCCGAGATTTTACAGTGGCGAGCCCAGGCAACTCCTGACCATGTACTCTTCATGCTGTTAAATGCCAAGGTATTAAAAATCCAATTGTATCTCTAATGAGCTAATTATTGTCAGAGTATTTTAGGCGATCTTGATCTTTCTCTCATCAGAAAAACTTCAGTTGCCAACTCTGAAGAAGTAGCTATAGCTTTCTCCTTGTTTTGTTTTAACACATGAGGATAAATTGTGCAATACTCCAAGGTCAAAATAAGACCTTGGGGAGTGTTATTTAATACTGTCTCTTCATGTGTTACGATCAAATTGTCTTTATTCAGGTCTGATAGGAATGGCGGGGCCAACAGTGCAGTTACGTAGATCTGTAGATGTATAGAAGGCTTTCATCATCAAATTTTTTTTTTAAAGGTTTATTTTTTATTTATACATACAAGCTGGGGTACAGGCCAGAGGCGTGGGGCGGTGAGAGGGTTCACCAGAGACAGAGCGGGTAGCAGAACAGGCAGATCAGAAATACACTGCTGAGGGGAGCAGCGGGTGAGGCAGGAGAGGTCTGCCGCACCATGTGGGATTCTCCCCTGCCGGGTATCGACCTCGCGTCGCCGCTGCCGACAGCTCCACAGCGCAGCGCTCAACCGCTGCGCCACCAGGGAGGCCCTCAAATTTTTTACCCAAATTTAAATTTCTGCCAAGGAGAAAATGACTTTAAATCAACATTTAAAAAAACAAAAGTTTTTAAATACGTGACTTAAATGATTTTTTGCAGATAAAAAGCAAATGGAAAAGTCTAGAAGAATGTATTGAACTATTATCTTTTAATGAAGGGTCACCAGGTTATTGTTTTAAAGTTACTCATTCTGTGCACGTTTACTTTAATAGCTAAGTTAGAGACTGAAAGTACTATGCCCATGGTATGTGTATAGCAGTATTTCTCACCAGCAGGGAAAAGCCTGGGACTAGTAGATCCTCTTAGGGAACCTATCCACATTGCCCCCTTATAGAGGCCCCTCCAGATTCTGAGATTTGTGTGTATGCATGTGCATATAACACACAAACCTTTAAGAACTTCAATGATAGCCTGTAGTGAGGGTGATATGCTGTACGTCTTAGTGAAAAATAATCAAGTACCTTAAGAACCAGTGCCCTGTAATGGAAAACTTTGAGACTCACTGCCCCACCTCTGCATGAAGTGGACTTCTCTTCAAGTCCCTGGGTTTATTTCAGTAAGATGATGTCAGCTTACTTCCCTCTTCATTCTGAGGTGGCTACAGTTAGTTATGACCCTGTGAAATTCATGCCCTAGATATTTTTTTGTGAGAATGAATTTGAATTTGCCTATTGGTTAGAGAAATAATATATGTGGCTGACTAAAGGACTTGTAATCTACTTATTCTTCTGCATATTCTGACATTCACTTTGGGTTAGCCCAGGCCCCAGAAAGTTTAGTAACCATATGACATTGTTCCCTCAACCCAGAAATTTTTTTTTTACTGGAGTTTAATTTGCTCTTGTACCGTGAACCCAAAAGAGGAATGTTATAGGACATGATTTTATTAACACTACCTCGGGCAGTTAGTATAGTATGATATTCTTTTCTTTTTTTTAATGGTGCATATGAATTTATATATGCAGTACATACTCATTTTTAAAAAGACATGAAAACATGCACTGAAATGTTAATAGTGTTCACATCTTACTAGAAGGGTTATATTTATGTACATTTTCACATTTTCTGTATTGAATATGTACTACTTTATATCAATGAAATAAATACATTTTTAAAAAGAGCGACACAGTAAAACTTATTTTTAATGTTTTTTTGAGTTATAAAGTATCACACTTAAGACAGTGTGATATTGACACAGTAGACAGGATAATTTGACATTATTCAGTAAAGTTGGAGATATGTGTACCCAGTGACCTAGCAATTCCATTTCTAGGTCTACACTCTACCAAAACTAACATACTTATGTACAAGAATGACAGTGTCCATCAGCAGTCAATGGGTGAATGAGTTGTTGTACCTCATACAGTTAAATATCACACAGCAACAAAAATGAATGAACTAGACTTACGCACAGGAGCATGGATGACTCGTAAGATAATGTTGAGAAAGAAACAAAGGACAGAAGTATTACAGTATAATTCTGTTGGTAGTAAAGCCCAAGTTTTTCATGGATGATAAAATAATAAAGGAAATGAATTCAGTGATTAACATTAAAAAAATCAAGATAGAGTTTCCTGTGGGGGGAAATAGGAAGCCAAGGTGGGTAACCCACGTGGTGCTTTTGAGCTGTGTGGTGGTCTTTTTACATGTCATGTTAGTTCTTACACAGAGGCTTGCTTTTAATGTTTCATTGAGCTACATGTTCATAATCCCATTTGTGTGTTATGCCTTATATGGGGAAAGGGATTGAAAAAGCCAAGAACAGTGAAATTTGAATTGCAAATAAGGATATAGCATTTATGGAAACCCACAGGAGAAATTATTCTCAGGATTAGGAATGGTTGGTCATCTCCTAATCTGTTATTCTTCAATATAGTGGACTTGGATTCATTGTTATTGCTTACACCTTGTTGTTAGAAAACTTAGAAGCAAACTTGTGGGTTTGGAGGTTTTGTTTGTTTATTCAAACCTGTTTGATGCATAGTGGGTATGTGTGACCACGTGGCCATCATTCGTTGTCCTGACCTCACTCTGCCTTCCTCCTGCTTTTAGTTCCTTTATTTTCCCTCTATTCTTATTTCTTCCTTTAAATATATTCCTGTTTCTAAAACTACCTTAAACAAGGAATTTAAATACATATGCTTGATTTAAATAATATTGATATTCCTTAATTAGCTTCAGGTACTAAATAATGAAAAGAAATAGCACATGCTTCTTTTGGTCCCAGGGAAATTTTCCCTGGGATTGATACTTTGTTAAAGAGACTCCACCCAGGCACAAGCCTTGCAGTTATGGTGTGACATTGGCTTTAATTGTGCCTGTTTTATTTCCTTACTGAGTCTTGACCAGCTTATACTTTCTTTTGTTGAAAGGGAACTACCGTGTGCACAGCTAGCTGCCTTCAGCTCCATAAACGAGCAGAGAGGATTGCGTCAGTGCTTGGTGACAAGGGCCATCTGAATGCAGGAGACAACGTAGTGTTGCTCTATCCACCTGGTGAGTGTTGTATCAGTAGACTGGATTTTACACCATGACCACACTGCAGACTCTAAGAGGACAGAAACTCGGGGCTGCTGTATATGGCCGTGTGGGCTGTACACTCCCTGCTCTGGGAGCAGCCAAACAAGGGTAAGGTACAAGCCAAGACCACCCTCCACCCAGGTTGTGTAGCAGGTGGCTCTGCTGGGGTCCTGTCTGTCTCATTGTTGTATCCAACACCGTGCCTGGCACAATGGTAAATACTGAACGAATGAAGACAACTTTTGGAAATCCTCAGAAGAGATGCTTTGTCTCCAGGAGTGTTTTGGAATGGGACCACTTCACACAGTTTCTGAAAGCATGAAGTCTTTTGATTTAACATTCTTTATGTTAACCTGATGTTTACTGTTCCCTGATAATTACTGCTTTAATCTTCCATGCTCTAATTTAATTCAGCAACCTTTTTTTCATAGTAAGAGAGATTTAGAATTATGTGATGATCATTTGTCATAACTATTCAAATTTTTAGTTGAAGTATTTGAGTTTCCTGTGTCCTTAACCCTCTGTTACCTAACCTCGTCTATCAGGCCTTCTTTGATCTTTTAACTCCCTTACTTCCTTTTGCTCTGTGATTCTTACTATCCTGTTTTATTTACACTGGTGCTAAGATTTCTTAGAAAGCCACCTGGTAGAGGAGCCTACCCTGCCGTGTTCCTGTGAGGCTGTCTTCCCTCCCTTGGTGAGTGAGGCGGTGAAGCACAGCGCTGGCTGCGGAAGCTGAGCTCCTGTCCCAGCAGCACAGGCTGTCTCTGTTGTTGTGCTCTGCCTCCCTCAGGCTTGGCCCCTGTTGAACGACATGTCAGAAATCTAGTTGCTTTTCACATAGTGGCCTTCTAGATCCTTCTAGATCCAGCTCTTCTTCATCAGCCCTTTCCCTGTTCTTTTGTTTCCCAACTTACGCAGCCCTAATTTCTGGAGTTATTTCTTCTACATATATCAGATAATGATACCAAAATTCCTTCTACAAGTATCTTTCAAGAGTCTCCTTTGCTTCTGACTTCCTTCCTTGTTACTTATTCTGGCTTCTCTTTACCGTAAGTTATTTTATGTTTTATGTTCCTTCTTCACTTTTCAAAAATTTCTTCTAATGTCTCTGCTAAATTGTCATCTGAATAACCCCGCTAATAAACTGGGTTTAGAAGACCTGCCTTTTAGCTGCTCAGTGATACGAGGCAGGTAATTGGCTCTGTGTTGCAGGTGTCGAGTTGATCGCTGCATTCTACGGCTGCCTGTACACGGGGTGCATACCTGTGACCGTGCGCCCTCCCCACGCGCAGAACCTCACTGCCACACTGCCCACCGTCCGCATGATTGTGGATGTGAGTACAAGTACAGCTCACCTTGTCAGCTCTTAGAATCCAGATTTAAGCAACTACAGAGTCTTAACTAATTTTCAAGTTATGTTGATTGGGGAGTCAAATCTCTCTCCCTAAAACTACCTGTGTCCTTAACCTGACCAAAGTGACCAGCATTATTCAATGAAGGGTGTAGGAAAGTGGTTATTGGTGAGTTACAGAATTCTGCTCATTTATCATGAACATTAAGGTGCTGAGGCACCTTAGCAATTCTTAGTATCCATTAGTAATTCTTCATAAAATTTTGTTTTCCCCATTAAATCTTTTTCTAATACTATTTCTGCACAATAACCAAGGTTATTTTGAATGGAAAGCCACACATAAAATCCACACATTAAAAATAAAATAATGAAGTTGGGTCACTACA
This sequence comes from Scalopus aquaticus, assembly GCA_004024925.1. Taxonomy (NCBI): domain Eukaryota; kingdom Metazoa; phylum Chordata; class Mammalia; order Eulipotyphla; family Talpidae; genus Scalopus; species Scalopus aquaticus. The sequence continues at coordinate 39,599 of PVIJ01009161.1, read as the reverse complement.
CACACACACAAAATTCCAAATATTTAAAAAATTTTGGGTATAGCAGACCTGCAACAATAAAATATATAACAGAAAGCACTGGTGATGTGTTCTGTGACATAAAGGATAAAGATGATTTTGGAGACTTGACCCCTCTGTCAAGGGGAAACAAAAGCAAAACTACATTGGGATGCCTCAAGTGAAACAGTTTCATGAAGCAGAAGAAAAGAGATGATTAAAGAGGCATCCTACTGAATGGGAGAAAAATATTCACATAATATGTAACTGATAAGGGGTTAATATTCAAGATCTATAAAACAACTCACACAATTTAGTTAACAATCCAATCAGTGAATGTCCAGCAGATAAGAGCAGACAGTTTGTCAATAACCAGAAGGCCAGTGAGCCATGAAAAAATGTTTATCATTTGCTTCCAATAAGAGAAATGAAGTTTGAAACCACAGAAACCATCTCGTATCTCTGAGAATGGCACATGTCAAAAAAGAATAAAAATTAAGGTAAATAAAACCAACAAGTGCTGGAGAGGGTGTGGAGGTTGGGGAACCCAGGGGAAGAATGTAAACTGCTGCCGTCATCACAGAATCTGGATTTACCTTAGAAAACTGAAAATGGAAATGTGTACTACCCCGAAATCTCAGTCTTGGGCATCTAGTCAAAGAATATGAAACCGTCCAGGCAAAATACCGTGTTTCTTTCAGCACTGTTTACAATAGCTTGGACTTGGAAGCAGCCTAAATGTCCACCAGGAGATGACTGGGTCAGGAAGATGCGGTCTATCCATAAGGAAAGGAAAGTCATTTTCAGGAAAATGGAGGAAGTTTGTGGGAATTATCTATAGTACAGTATGTCAGAATGAAAAAAAAATACAGCAGATGATTTGATAAAGTAAAATACTTACAAAACTAGTAAACGTAATAAACACCATGAGGGTTCTGAGGTTAAGAGGAGAAGGAAAGGAGAAAGGGACAAGAGGACATTAAAGTTGGTGGGGGGGGGAATAGGATGGTCCAATGAAAATAAAGCCATGTTCGCCATAGATTATTTTATTACAAAAGTTGAGTTCCACAAAATGCCCTTGTCTGCAAGTGTAGGACGAGGGGCAGGGAGGGGAGTGCCCTTCTGTTGACAGAGTTGGGGGGGGACATGGGAACTTTGCATTTGTTCCGTGTGCAAGTGTGCAGGAAAGCTCAGTTTCTGCGAGCACACAGTCTCTCACATTCAGGAGATCTAGGTCTAGCTAGGTTCGCCATTCACTAGGTTGTTGCAACACCGACCCTGTCAGACATGAGCATCTGACTCCTCAATCCCTGAGTGCTACAAAAAGGCATGTTTTTATTTTATTATGGTCTTCATGAAATAAAAAAATTGTGAGACCGATACTGACATTATAACTATGGAATGTTTGAGAATCACTGTTGTAAACGGGAACTTGTAGGTATTGTACATTCCAGGACAAGTGTCAGGGAAATCTCTGACCTCCTCTCCCCTACATGTGTTCTTTAAAAACGGGTGCTGCTGTCTGGAATGCTGTGCGGTTGCTTGTAGCATTGGCCAGGGGCTTACTCCTTTCTGTTTGTGTTCTAGGTCAGCAAAGCAGCATGCATTCTTACCACTCAGACACTAATGAGGTTACTGAGGTCCCGAGAGGCAGCGGCAGCTGTGGATGTGAAAACCTGGCCAACCATCATTGACACAGGTGAAGGGAGACTTCTCCAGACTGTTGAGGAGCAAGAACATTCGCTCTCTGAATGTCCTAGATTCTCAGGCCAAGGCTGTTCGCGCAGCTCTTAGGTTGCTTCACATTCCACATGCTAAGACAGAGAAAAAACTTACTGCCCAGTCAGCTCGTGATTCCGAAGGACTGGATACTACAGCAGCCAGATCCAAAGAAGCAGAGACCAATGTGCTAAAAACTCTGAAACAAAGTGTTTTGTCATCATCAGTTTGTTAGGTTTATGCCAGATGTGACAGTGTACATGGAGGGCCATGTAAAGTATAGAAAAGTCTCTGATTTGTTTCTTCCAAATATGTTATACTTGAAACAGTGTTTGACTTGGGGTCAAAACTCTACTTCTAGTTCAAGATCAGCACTGCCTGTATAACCTCGTCTGAGGTTGCTCTTCCTAAAATGCTAGCCACAATTGCCTGACTCATGTGTTTATTAAGAATATCAAAGGCTTGTAATGTGAAAGTACTTTGAAACCCATCAAGTGCATGAAATTTAGGCTTAGTCATATTAAAGAAGGAAGGGATAATGTGCATGTGGGTTTTGAGATCAAGAAGATGTGGTTTAAATATTGATATCTCTGTTAGCCTCTGTAACTTGGACAAAACTGTCTATAAAATTGGAATTGTAATAATGGGGGTTGTAAAGATTAAATGACATGGAAAGCAGCTGACACATAATCATAACAACATCTAATTTCTGTTGTGCCTTACTACATGCCAGTCATCTAAAATGTAGTACCTAATTTTGCCGTTACACCCAACCTATTGGATAGGTGCTATTTTTATCCCCACTTTACAGATAAGAAAACGAGGCACAGGGAGGTTCAGTAAGTAGCAGAACTGGAATTCATACCCAGTTTGGCTCCATTCCCCACCTCTTAACCATTCATTTCCTGTCTTTGTTAAGTGCCACACAGTGTCCTCCTCAGGAGTGATCTGTGTGGGTTTAAATGCAGGGCAGTCTTGTATATGTGGCTATTGTGTGCCAATTGAACTAGATTTTTGATTCAGATTTTGACATAATTTATCTACTTTTAAAGCAAATTTGGATATAATGGAGCGGTATTATAATGAGCAGGGAAAACAATTCCAATTCTAGATTATCAGTCTTCAAAATCTGCCATGTTACCATGTTGGAGAAAACCTGTCCAGCTTTTAAAGCAGTCCATGATTACTGTAACATGTACTAAACCATAAATCATGAAACTTAACTTGAAAACAGCTTGATGACAATTAAAGCTTTTTGAGTTATTTTTAAAATGCTTTATATGAAGTAACTTCCTAGCAATTATGAGGATAGGTGACCACTTTAGAGAGAAGGAAGCAGAGGTTAAGTAAGTCCAAGGTCACATCACTGAGAAGTGGCCGAACTGGGATTTGAACACTCTTCCCTAAGTCTTTATCCTTAGTCCGTGTTCTCAGCTACTGTGTCATATCCCGCCACTGACCTCTAGCGCCTACAGCTAGCCCACAGCAGCGTTTGCGTGTTTGTGTTATCTGTGGTGTCCTCAAGCCCCATGTGAGAAGCCTGAGCTTTAACAAATCCCAGAAGTTAAATTTGGCCTTAGCAAAGCCACAGAAACAGAACATTGGTTGAAAAAACATTGATTTTCACATCCCATGTCTGGTTGACATCACATTTTTTCTCTTTATTGCAGATGATTTACCCAGGAAAAGGTTACCTCAGCTGTATAAGCCACCCACTCCTGAGATGTTGGCATATCTGGATTTTAGTGTCTCCACAACGGGCATGCTCACAGGAGTGAAGGTAGAGGGGCCTGATACTTTCACTCCTTCACTGGTTGCTGGTACAATGCCAGGTTTGCAGAAAATAAGATGACCACTGCCCCGGGGACTTGAGATGTAGAGGCCAACTGGTTGTGCCAGAGACCAGTAGGCGGAGGATCAAGGGTCCTTGCTATATTTAAATTAAAGCTTTGGCTCTTCCGGAATAAGTTATCCCAAGGAATTTGTGTTATGGAGTGTTCTGAACCTAACACAGAAGCTAACTCCGAGTTATAGTTCAAGCCAGTACATGATCAAATTCCTATTTTATAAAACTCAGTAATGACTAGTGAACAAAAATGTCTTGTGAGATTAGGCTTTGAAGCAATGAAAAAAGTACATCAATTTTGGGAGATTGAGAGAATTGAAACTTCTCAAAACTAACAGCATGGTTCTTCCGGGAGATGCAGTTCACCCTGTCCATCGCTTTCCTTTGCAGATGTCCCACTCTGCGGTGAGCGCGCTTTGTAGAGCCATCAAGCTCCAGTGCGAGCTGTACTCCTCTCGGCAGATCGCCATCTGCCTTGACCCTTACTGTGGACTTGGCTTTGCACTCTGGTGTCTCTGCAGGTAGGCACGGAAGAGCAAAGAAGCCAAAGGCCTGGGGTGTCTTTGGAGCTAGAACCCTCTCACCCTTCCCCTGCTCCCTTAATTTGGTAAAGTGTTGATAAAATGCTGATGTCACCAGAATTTGTGCTCCTAATGCATTTCTGGTGTGTGTCTAGGGTTTGTTTTTATTTCCTTTTGTTAGTTTTAGGCCTTAAATGAAAGGACAGTGATCTTGTTACCTGCTCTCTGCTCCATCCTGTAATCCTCATTTTAGAAGCAGAGCCAAGTAGGAGGATGAAACATGGGTGAGACTGTCATGCTTTGGCAGCCAGAATGCACCCCGGGCTTGGCGGAAGGACGATGAGAAGGGAGGATAGCATGACTGCAGAGCAGCACGTGTGTCCTGTCAGATTGTTTCTGTGGGAAAGCAGATCCCCACTTCTTCCGCCATCCGCCCAAGAAACCTTACCTCAATCCTGCATTTTTACCTCCATGGTAGACATCTCCACGCGTCCCCATGGTAGACACCTATAACTCAACATCCCCTTTCCATGTCTCCCTCTTAGTTAGGATGAGAACGTTTGGTTAGAACCCCAAACCAGAAACTGGGATTGTCTGTTTCTCTGTGTCTCCCATCCAGTGAAATGTCACATCGTTTGACTCAGTTGTTCCTAAACCTGTCTTTACATAAAGGCCCTTTTGGGAATCTTTAAAAACAAGCAAATGGGGCCACCCCAGACTTAGCTCTCTAGAAGTGGAGGCCACACTTTCAGTATTTCTTTTAATGCAGGACCCCTGGGGTCCTTGTGACTCAGGGTTAGGAAGCTGAGGATTCGTGGCAGTAGATCACGCATGTGGCATGTGCTCTGCTGTTCTCATCCTGCTGCCCTGTTGCAGCCTCTCCTGTCTCTCAGCCGGTCTCTATCTCCAATCCCTCCTCCGTGTTGTTTATTTCACCCCAGCTTAAAGCTGCGGTGACTGCCTGCTGGGGAAGGTCTAAACTCTGTCGTATAATCATGAAGCCCTTTCAGTTTGCCTGGCGCCCTCTGGCCCTACCACCGAGCTCTCCTCCGTGCATCGTGTGCTCCCATGTTTCCGGCTGGAATACTGTTCGTGACGACCTTAAATGGCGTGTGCTTTTACGCTCACCTGCCTTTGCACGTGCTTGTCCGCTGTCTGCAGCGCCTCATCACTGCCCAGCCTCCCCTAGCCATTGTCAAGTTGGGGTTCAATCTTCAGTTCCCAGCTCGGATGTCACCTGTTCAATGAAACACACCCCTCCCCGCTGCACACCCCAGTTTGAATGACTTACTCTTCACTCTGTCATCTTGAACTCCTTCACTCACATCTTAGTAAATTAGTGCACACTCCACAGTCTGCTGTATGTTAGTTAGTCCATCTTGTGATTTGCATAAGAACAAGTCTCATTCTTCCATCTAATATAGCCCTACACAGTCCTTCATGTTCAGTCAGTATTTGTTGATGTTCTGAATCATCAAGGTGTCCAGGATCTATTGATAATGTTGCTCTTGCCTTTCCTCATTGCAGCGTATATTCAGGTCACCAGTCCATCTTAATTCCTCCTATGGAGTTAGAAAACAACCTCTTCCTCTGGCTCTCCACTGTCAACCAGTACAAAATAAGGGACACGTTCTGCTCCTATTCAGTAATGGAGCTCTGCACCAAAGGGCTTGGAAACCAAGTGGAGGTGCTAAAGGTAAGATGGCTAATGACAAGTAGCCAGTCCTGAGAGGCTTTAAGGAACTAGAGCAGGACATGACAATACCCAAGTAGGGGCTGGCAGGTGTACCTACACCTGATCTTAGCTACAAGGCCAACTTTTTCCTAGCCTGAGACTTTGGAAGCCTCAGGGAGTTTTTGTTCTACTTTCTAATTTCATGTACTTTCTCAAAGTTTAATCTGAGTGTTACTCTGGGAAGAAAGTGAAACTGGTTGGGAAGCCGAATGGAAACGACTTCTCCTAAAGCTAAGAGGAAACTGTGCCCTCCAGTGGGATTTTTCCCAAAAGAATTTGCAGCTTTAGTCTTAGATCCTGGGGACTGCCCCCAGAAAAAGGGTAGTGCGGCCATCATGAGTGTGACCGGCACACGAGAGTCAGCAAACACTGTGACCCTAAAAATGAAACAGAGACAAGAGCGTCTATCTCTAGGGTTCCAGTTTTATTTTTTCCCGCAGTCCCATCTCTCCATTTTGAAATAGGGAGAAAGCTAAGCTACAGAGATAGAGGGAGGATTAAAAATACACAGCCAAAGAAGCAAAGAATTTTGAGATGAGAGAAAAGAGAAGGAGCAAACTGACCAGTGATAATGATTTTAATGGAGTGCCTGGGCATTTTCTGAATATGTCTGTCTTTTGTCTGAGGTGAGAATAAACAGTTGCTTGGCTCCTCCTGACCACAGAGATAGGGCAGTGCCCGCCCCCCGCCCCTTTCAGTTCTTTGACGGCCCCAGTAACCGGCCTCGCGCTGGTGGTGTCTTACAGACCAGAGGAATCAACCTCTCCTGCATCCGGACGTGCGTGGTGGTGGCGGAGGAGCGGCCGCGCATCGCCCTCCAGCAGTCCTTCTCCAAACTCTTCAAGGACATTGGGCTGTCCCCTCGGGCTGTCAGCACCACTTTTGGATCCAGAGTCAACGTAGCAATATGTTTACAGGTGACTGCCCTGAAATCTGGCTTGGGAATGGGGGAGAGGGATGCAGGGTGCCCCGGAGCAGAGGCCGCAAAGTCATACTGCCTGGTGGGAGCCTTCGTTCTGCTTCCCATTTTGCTGACAGCACCACTGTGGCAGGTCATTCTGGAGGATCCCCTGAGTCAGTGCTGGGTGCCGCCCCTCGGGGCCACGCCTGGGAGTGAGCAGCAACGCAAATGTCTCCTCTTAGTACTTACAGTCCAACTCTGAGTACTCTTAGACCATGAAATAACGCTAAGTTCATGGTCTGTGAAGATGAACCAAGATGATTTCTGAGTCCTGTTTGAATTTATTTCAAAATAAATTCAACATATTGAATTTATAGAATAACTTTTATTCTGTCACGTGTTTCATGACACTTGTTTGCAAAGGAAGAGCAAATAAGCCTGTGTTCTTTTCTTTAGCCAAAATGCAACCTTTGCCGGGTTGTTCTTGGTATGTAAATAACAGAAAAGGGGTTGAAATAACAGCAGAGAAGTGAGTCTGATTTTGTGCAGCCCGGATGCTGAGAATGCAGATACAGGCCTTCTGCGCCTGTGGGCGGGTGATTCCTGAGCGTCGCGGCCCTTGAACGTTGCAGCCCCTCTGTGGGCCCCTCGCTGTCAGCTCAGGCCAGTGCTGGTTTTGAAAACCCCTGGGTTAAGGCCTGTCTCCTCCAGGGATGAGAGCTCTCTTCAGCCTGGTGACCTCTCAGTGCTGCTGGGGCCCCTGTGCGTGTGTGCCTCTGACCTCTGCTTTCCCGGGGAGGAAAGGAGACAAACCTGCAGATGAGGCCAGGGTGTCTTTTTCAAGTTTTGCTGCAGCAGCCCTGCCTCACCTTGAAGAGAGGATGAGCTTTCAGAATAGAGTTTTGATTTTTCATGTATGTGGTTAAAAGATCTATTTCATGATTTGAAAATGTAAAATCTAAAAGGTTTATTTAAATTTTAAATGAACGCTGTGTTGATTTATTTTCCTTCAGGGAACCTCAGGGCCTGATCCAACTACTGTGTATGTAGATCTGAAGTCGCTGAGACACGACAGGTACAGAACATTTACTACACCACTTCCCCACTGAAGTCCCTAAGGATAAAAAGTTTTGAGCTTCAGGAAAGCCGGAACTCTCCCTCTTTTCTTTTGTTTGTGTCGTCCATGAGGGGGATGGGAAAAGGGGTGGAATTTGTCTTCATTATTAATATCTGATAAGCTTTACACTTACAAGAAGAAAGCTTTAGTTCTCTCAGTTGCTACACTGTGCTTTAGTATTATTTTTTTATTTATGCATACAAGCTGGGGTACGGGCCAGAGGCATGGGGTGGCAAGAGGGTTCACCAGAGACAGAGTGGGGAGCAGAACAGGCAGATCGACGGAAACACACTGCTGAGGGGAGCAGCGGGTGAGGCAGGAGAGGTCTGCTGTGCCATGTGGGAATCTCCCTGGCCGGGCGTCGAACTCGCATCGCTGCTGCCGACAGCTCCACAGCGCAGCACTTAACCACTGCACCACCAGGGAAGCCCCACACTGCTTTATATTAAAATGAGTAGTGTTTAGTGACTGCCTGTGTAAAAAGTATTTTGTGGCATTTGATATAAATTAAGTTAAAATGGATAGATTCCTTCTGGGAATCTTTAAAAATAAAGGATGGGACAAGTTAAAAGAGGCAGTGTAGGGTTTTTGAAGCAACACTTTATCTGAAGGCTTCCTCATCAGTTTACAAGGGAATTCAGCTTCGTCTAAAAGTGAACACAAGGCCTGAGGGCTCTGGAGACTTCTCCCAAGGCCCGCTGTGCTCCCAGGGTGCCCTGTGGCACCAGCCAGCCTGCACAGGCAGAGCCTCTCGAATGCAGTGGCTCTTAGCCTATGGAGATTTTGCTCCCCAGAAGGCATTTGACAATGTCTGGGGACAGTTCTGCTTGTCACAACAAGGGGATACTACTGACATCTCATGGGTAGAGGCCTGGGATTTTGCCACACTTCCTGTAATGTGCAAATAAACCTCTCACAACAAAAAATAATTTGATCCAAAATGTCAGTAGTGTTGAGTTTGAGAATCTCTAGTGTGAGATGGAGAGACAAAACAGAGGTCTTGGGTCTAGCATACAGCTAGAATAGATGCGGTGAAATCATTTTTTAAAGGCTTATCTACAGTAAATTTGTTTTTCTTCAGGGTTCGTCTTGTGGAACGGGGTGCCCCCCAGAGTTTACTTCTCTCAGAGTCTGGAAAGGTAATTTGTTCTGTTAACCATTGGGAAGGTGGTCTGTGTAGAGACGTTCATTTTAAACAAATCTGAAGTCATGATATACCCAAGCCATAGACACAGTATACCCAGTCGTACCCAGGGCAAGACTTACTTGAAATCTGGAAATAATTCAGTAACTTCAACTTAGCCAGTACTTTTAAATTCATATGGGTATATAGATTAAAAGATTACTAGACTTAAACTTCTTGATTTTCACAATTAAAAATAAAGTTCGACTTAGGTATAATCCTTATTCGGCAAGCCAGAAAAATTCAGTGTTTGTTATATCTGAGGTGGCGTGACGAGCAACGCCCGAAAAGAGCCAACTTTATCTTTATAAATGCTGTGAAGAGAGAAACAGTGATGGCAGATAGGAGGGCTGTGGTTTAAGATCAGGGGAGATACATGTGTATTCACTGTTGCAAGAGAAACCAGAAAGAGATTAAAGATTCAAGAATGATTTTCTATGAGGGTGAGATTCTTAGATTAGAATGAAGCTTTGACATGTTCAGGGAGACATTTATTGTTTTTGTTCATTTGACCTACTATAACACAATACCATTGAGTGCGGGGCTTAAACACAACAAAATAATTTCTGGAGCCTGGGAAGTCCGAAATCAAGGCACCAGAGACTTGCGTCTGGTGAGGGATTTCTGACTCACAGATGACCGTCTTATCACTGTGTCTTCACCAGGTGGAATGGATCAGAGAAACCTTTGGGGTCTCTTTTATAAAGGCTCCAATCCATGAGGCCCTGATGACTTAATCACCCTCAGAGGCCCCCATCTCCTAATATATCACACTGGGGATTAGGTTTCAACATGAATTTGGGGGTGGGGGGGCACAACATTTAGTCTGTAGCAGTTCTGGATGACTTACTAAGGATGACAGAACTCATCAGCATAAGCTTTTAACTTTCTCATCCTTTTGAAGAGATAGTGATGATGCCTAAGAACCCCTTCTAGTAATTCTGATAGAGAAAACTAGGATGCACAAAAGGGATCATGTCTAATAGTTTGTGGATTAACCCCAAGGGGGGTCACTTACCCCGGTTTCACCCTTTGATCTGAAATGGAGGTGGGTTGATCTTCTCACCGCCTGGCCAAGTTTGCATCTGCCTCAGCTAGTGTTTAGACACCTCAGGAGCTTTCACACAATGCCTGGTCCAGACTACCTGGAACAGTCTTTCCCTTCTTTTGAGGTTTGAGATGTGTGAACCCAGATCATCATTGTAGATCTTCTCAAGTAATCACATACTATAGAAACCCGAGTTAAAAGGGAGGGTTAAAGGATGGAATGCTAGCAACCAGGGAGGCTGCTTTGGTTAGGCCCTGAGCCATCCTCTCAGCCAGCACCTGTTCTTTCCTCACAGGGGAGGGCCCCAGTCCCTGATGTTTGTCAGGATCCCAGGAATGTAGCCGTCTCTCCATTTTGCAAAATTTCTACTGCCCACCCTTACTGTTACATACAGTTCCTCTAACTCCAGTGCTCACTTTTGATTAAGAGGCCTCCCAGGCAATCCCTTCCTGCTGCCCTTCCTGCTTTCAGGGGCTTCACTGCTGTCACTCATGTGGGCAAGACAGATCATGAAGAAGAGGGGTTACAAATTCTGATGTTATGGTTCTGGGTTGAACTTTCTCATCCCTTTGAAGACATGAGAGACTGGTTGGTTCCCTGTTTGATTTTGAGGATGAACCTTAGACTGTAGTTTCCATTGAGGACACTCCAGTGAGAGCTGTCTCCGTTAGCTCCCACCCTGTGCACTTTCTAGAGGGCAGGCGAGCAGGGCAGTGAACTCCATCTCCTAGAGGTCATTAGATATAATTGAACCTAATCTTTGTGTTTTCTCTTTGATTCTTAGATTTTGCCTGGAGTGAAAGTGGTTATTGTTAACCCTGAGACCAAAGGGCCTGTTGGAGACTCTCACCTTGGAGAGGTATGTATAATTTTTACCTGTGTTCTGAAAAGTCAACAGAAATACTTTAGGGTTCACATTCTAGAAGTCAGTGAACTATGACTCCCGTTGTGAATTTCATCTTTTAAAAAAATTTTAATCTCCTTATAAGGTACAAGACTGTAATGGACAGTGGGAGAGACTGAGATCAGGACTGAGAGATTTAAGTACCCAAACTAGAGCTAGTTCCAGGTTTGCCCTAGGACGGACATTCCCTTAACCCAGAAGGAAAATGGGCAAATCCTATCTGCTCCCACCTATTAAGGGCTGGTACTAGAAAGAGCCACAAATACATTTTTAAATTCATGCATATTTTATTTTCTGTCCCAACATATCTCCATTTTTGTGTATTTAAAAAATTTTTTCCCCAAGTACAGTCTCTGTGGGACAGTGTTGTTTCATCCCAGAACTTAATGGGAGTCGTACCGCAGGTACAGGAGCCGGTGACCTGGCCTCATGTCAGCTTCTCAGTGTCAGGCAACTTACTTAGCTTCTCAGGGGCCTCAATTTCCTCACCTGTAAATAATAATTACACCTGCCTCACCACCTAGTAGAATTGTGTGATAGTTCAGTGCATTAGTGTCTGTAACACTTGCCACAAACAAGTTTTCATAAATACTAGTGTTATTCTCCTTGTTAGTTACTGCTGTTTTTACACAGTAAATTCAAGTAGCCTGTAAAGTTTTCTTGGGGGCTGTGTACTCTAGTTTCAGAAGTACAGATGTGATCCCTGGATGCATCTGTGAGACTGGAAGAAGCAGAGCGATGAGACAGGGAGACAGTGTAGCGTCGTGGTTAGGAGCATGGCGTCTGTGGCCGATACAGGCTTGGGTGTGCATCTGGTTTCTGCATCAAAGACACGTCAATAAACTCCTGTTTTTCCATCTGTAAAAAAAGAGGATTAATAATAGTGCGAACTAGATTGTCATGTGATACATGTCAGGATTAATGGAGATAAGGCATATAAAGCACTTAGCTCACCTTCAACACATAGTGAACACTTGATATTTAGCTACTTTTTTATTAACAAAATAGTAAGATTCAAAAACCAAAAATAATCTCTCATGAGAATTGAGCTGATACAGTTGTCTATTCCTGGTGAAACGTGACCATTGCTCTTTCCTTATTGTAGATTTGGGTAAACAGTCCCCATACAGCCAGTGGCTATTACACCATCTATGATAGCGAGACTCTTCAAGCTGATCATTTCAATACTCGCCTCAGCTTTGGGGACGCTGCTCAGACACTCTGGGCTCGGACAGGATACCTGGGATTTGTCCGCCGAACTGAACTCACAGCGGCCACTGGAGGTATCTTCCAAACCGGTTCTTCCCATTATTCTACTTTGCATTCCGGGCTCATGGCTGACCTTCTTTAGCCTGCCTTTGGACTGTGTGTATTAATTATTCCTTTCTGTGACTCTTGAATGCATACTTGAATTTATATTTCGCTCCATGAAGAGTACCTAGGAGGTTAGTACCCAGGAGCCCACGTGGGCATTCCTGCACTGTGGGGTAGCGCACCCGGCAGCCAGAATGTGCCTAATGATGAGTAAATGTCCGTGGCAGAATAGAGACTCTCAGTCCCTGTGAGATTTACCACGGCCCCCGAGCAAGCTCCTGGGACAGGCGTTGCATCTTTCAGTTCTTCTACTGTTGTATACCGTTTGTGGGTAAGAGGAACAGACTGATCCCTGAAAGAAGGGATCAGTGCAGAGAACCAGTTTGCTAAACCCCTCTCTCCCTTGTGTCTGTGTCTCACGTTGGATTCAGAGAGTTTCTTAACAGGGCTCTGGTGTAAAGATTTCCTGCAGTCACCCTGTGCCGAGCTGATTGTCCTGGCTTCACTGCTGTCTGCCTTTCATCTTGCTTCCTCAAGGCCTTAGTAGCCATTTTTAAATACACAATACTAACTATATCTTGCAAGTTAGTTCAAAAAGTGATACCATTAACTCACTGGACTTGAAAGCCCTGGATCTAGTTAAGTCATCTCTTCTTAGTTCCTTTCATCTGTCCGGTGCTCACAATGCCCAGTTTCTCCATGTTTCGTGGGGAGGCTAGATAACATCATAGAGAAGGAGATATCCCTTACCAGATCCCTGGTTTTGAAGCCTACTGCTCCCATATGCTGTGTGGCCTTAAGCAATAACTGAATCTTTCAGTTTCCAACCTGGAAAATGGGAACGATAAAGTTTTCTGCCTTCTGGAAATGAAGTGAAATTAAGTTACGTGATACATTTGGGTGCCTAGATCTTAGAAAACAGTCATTATGTCTTTAATGTAGTTTTGTTACTACAGTCTTTTTCTCTTATCTTTTTTTTTAAACTGACAGGTTTTTTTTTAAAGATTTATTTATTTATGCGTACAAACTGGGGTACAGGCCAGAGGTGTGGGGTGGCGAGAGGGTTCACCAGAGACAGAGTGGGGAGCAGAACAGGCAGATGGATGGAAATACACTGCTGAGGGGGAGCAGCGGGCGAGGTAGGAGAGGTCTGCTGCGCCATGTGGGAATCTCCCCAGCTGGGTGTCGAATTCCTGTCGCGCTGCCGACAGCTTCACAGAGCAGCGCTTAACCACTGCGCCACCAAGGAGGCCCTGTTAGTACAGTCTTAATGAGCTCTTCTGGTATGACAGGAACTCTGCTCAACCCCTGTATTTTTCTCTCTCCAAAAGCTTCTAGCAATTTGTTTTGCTAAATTTTTCAGTAATCTACTTTTTCTGAAAATACTGCATTCCATAGACCCATTAAAATCATCTCTTCTTCAAAATGCAGTCTCTTTATATAGACATAAATCGTGCGGCCTTGTGGTATACAGTATGTGCATAAAACCATTTTTAAAGAGAGACTTTTTTGCTATGTCCTAGCCAGATTACAAGCCTATTAACAACCAGGCCTGGACTCTTGATATTCTGTGTCCTACCCCTGTGTCTGGACTCCCTGATGGTGTGTGGAAACAACACACGTCCATCTCTTCTCCAGCTCCAGTCCACTTCCACCCTCCCCAGACAGTGCCTGGCTAGTTCCTACTTATGTGTAAAATTTCAGCCTGGCTTCTGCTTTTCCTCCTCTGAACCCTCGAGCTGAGCTGAGGAACATCCTCTGCTCTGCACGCACTTGCACACAGCTGTCCTGTTGCACTGGCATGCCTGTGTGTGTGTCTCCCCCCCCCCCCCACAGTGTCTTCAGAGCAGGAATCACACTTTGTATCTTTTTTCTCCCCCGGCACTTGACATAATTCTGGTATACATTAATAATACCTAAATTTTTTTTTTTTAGCACTTACACTGTACCAGGCATCGTATTAACTACCTTATGTGGATTATCTCATTTAATTCTCACAGCAGCCATTTATTATTACCCATCTCACAGATTGGGAAACAGGACTAAGACTTGAGTAATTTGCTCAGTTACGCAGCTGGCAGGGGTGGCTTGAGGCAGCATGGTTGGCAGCATGGTTGGCAGCACGAGTCCTGTGCACTGAGCTCTGCCGCTGTGTCACACTCAGCGTGTCTAGCTAACCACGTTTCTCTCTCTCTCTTTCTCAGAGCGTCATGACGCGTTATATGTGGTGGGAGCTCTGGACGAAACACTGGAGCTGAGAGGATTACGATACCATCCGATTGATATTGAGACCTCAGTGTCTCGGATCCACAGGAGCATTGCTGAATGGTAATTCCCACACAGAAAATGCGTTTGCACTTCAGCTGTGGTGTCAGTTACAGTTGCCCTAGGTAGTCAGCGTCTGCACAGTATGTCACGTGCAGACATAGAACTCGGAAGGGAGTAAGAAAGCAAGTGGACCAGTTCTTGTCCTGGTATGCAGCATGTGCTTGTGCCCGCGAGACACTGCGATCGGCTCTAAGGCACCACTGTGGAGCGCAGTCCTTTTTAATGATAGACTCGCACATTGGAAGGGCCCTAACTGGTCATCTGCCTCTAGAAATTCAGTGGAGTATAGCGAGAAACGCCATGACTTGAAGGTAAAAGGTTAAAGGCCCCACTCTCCCACATAGGCTGGTTTTCTCATCTCTAAAATACTTTCTCAGCTACTTCCTGATTATCAGGAAGCTCAAATGAGAATGTGCTTCATAAACTGGTAAATGGTAAGCAGTAGCAAAGGCATCTGTAGTAGTATCTCATTCAGTTTCCCCCTCAGTGCAGGAATGCCCCTACATTACCCTGAGAGAGGGTCATTCAGCCTCACACGGATTTAAAATCCCTTAAAACTCTAGTTTTTACCTGCTGGTTTTCATGCCAATATAGAATCCATAGTTTCTTTTCTACATATTTTAAGTCCGTGTGTTTTTCAGTTGCTCTTTCTTCCCCATGTTAATAACCTCAGTTCTTCTAATGGTTCCTCATGCTTTCCAGATGCTTCTTTATCTACAGATGGTCTTGCTTGATCAGAGTCTTTCCCAGACCATCACAATGCCCATGAGGAATAAAACAATGCAGAGAAATTTGGGGCCATGTTTATCCTCTAATTTTAGACATTTGACTTTTAGTACAGCCACATATTGGGCAGTTTTGTTTTTTTAATGATTGGAATACTTTAATTGTGCCATTTATTATTGAGGTAACATCAGTTTATAACCCTATCTGTGATTTAGAGGAATGGGTTCACACTCTCCCAGATGTCTGTCACCACTCCACACCCACTGCCAAAGCACCTTAATCCTCCACTATCGTCCACTGGGCCCCCTGTTACTCCCCACCCTCCTCTTTTAGTAGCCTCAATTCTGCTGTCAGATTTCTAGGGATTTTTTGTTGTTGTTTAGTTTTACTGTTTCTTTGTTTTATTTCTTCATATGGAATCTGTTTTACAAAGCACTTTAACACTGCATATCACAAGTCAAGTCTACCCTGCAGGCCCACTCAGTTAAAATGACCAAGAGATGCTTGTGTGGGGCACTAAGCTCAGATGAAATCAGGCCAACTCCCTTCTTAATAGCTGTGAGAATATAATCTTAGTTAAAATTCTTAGTTTCAAATAACAGACTCTCCAAAAAAATACTTAAAAGAGAGTTAATAGAAAGACTACCTGGCAATCTCAGAGGTTCCTAAAAGTCTCTAACTCTGGATCTCCAGAAAGTTGAAATAAGGAATAGGAAAGCCATCAGGAAACACATTGAGCCCTGTTAGCTTTCACTCACTCTCTCTCCTCCCTGAAGAGCCATTCTCTGTTCCTCTCTACACACCTGGCTAGCCACGAACTTTCAAGTTCACACTGCCTCAGTTCAGGTGGCCAGCCAGGAACTTCCAGATTCCCAAGAGATTTTGGATAACTTAGCTAATCAGCTGTGATCACAGGGTCATGATCGCATGTGGTCACAGATGCGACTGCTTCTAGAAAAGACAATGTGTAGGGAAACAAGGGTAAGCCTTGGGTAGCTGTTGTAAAAGATGACTAGTAACTGCAGTGACAATAACTGAATGTCATTGGAATTTCAGTGCCGTGTTCACGTGGACCAACTTGCTTGTGGTGGTTGTGGAACTGTGTGGCTCTGAGCAGGAAGCCCTAGATCTGGTTCCTCTAGTGACAAACGTGGTCCTGGAAGAGCATTACCTCATCGTTGGCGTGGTGGTGGTGGTGGACCCAGGTGTTATCCCCATCAACTCCAGGGGGGAGAAGCAGAGGATGCACCTTCGTGACAGCTTCCTGGCTGACCAGTTAGACCCCATCTATGTGGCTTATAACATGTAACCAGCCTTGTGGGGGTTCCGGGACCATCCTGCAAACCACAAGGACCAGAGACCCGTGACTAGGAGCAAGCTTTCAAATGATGTGAAATAAGCTGAGACAGCTACATTGTACCTTCATCTCATCCTGTGGAATTTTGCAATCACATGACACAGGAAAGCGCAATTCTGTGATGGCAACAAAAAAATGTTAAGTCTCTTAGTCATAATCTTTGACAAAGGGTGAGCAGCATATTACTAAAGCAGTTACATGCATGTTGCATTTTTTTCATCTGTTGTATATACTTGTATTTTTACCTAATGCTGTTTTAGAGTTTTGTAAGGGAGTTTAATGACTTCACATGAAGGGGGCAGTCTGGGTTACACAGTTCCCCACTCTGAACTATACTTTGCCATTTTACCATAGATCTAGACATTCTGCAGGTTTTGTTAACATGGAACTACTCAGCTTACTTTCAGTCGACATAAGTCAGATAACCCACTGAATATGAGAATTACTTTATATATATAAAATTCTTGACTATATTAAACATTTTGACGAGTGTTTTAAACATGTAAATAAGAATACACATAATTCAGCTAGAAAACTGAAGAACTGGCTTGTACAGTTATAACCACCAAGTAGAAGCATTTCTACTTTGAGAGAATTTCAATATTCTCTTAGTGCGTGTAATTGAATAGGTGACTAAAAAGTGCAAATTGTTTGCAGGTTTTGCTGCACATTGTACTATGTCTCTGTTGGCTGGTGTATTTTATAAACTAAAGCTGCCTATGTTTGTTTTTAAAGCTTGCATTCCCAGAATCAGCTTAAGCTCTTAAGAATTCAACCTGTTTTTACAAGCTGAAAGTCTCATCTTAAAAAATCAAAATGTTATCAAAAGACTAAGCTTCATTAGCTCCCACTTTATTCTAAGGAACCACAGTATCTCACTCTGGCCCCCAGTGTTGAAACTGTCTTTCAAATGTAAGAGCGACTTTGTAAGAATTTAGAATTTCCTCTTTTTTCAGGCCCATTGTAGACTGTAATCACAGTTTATACATACAGCTTCTCTTTTCTGACAAGTGAAGTGGCCTCTGTTCTTCAATTCATGAGAGCAGGGATTTTTAAGAACAAGAATAATAAGCTGGGAAGGCTGTGATATCAATCGTCATGTGACACCATAAGGCCACATTCATCCACACAGCAAAACTGACTACTTTGGGTTGCCAAAATAGCAGGCTTAGGCTGAAACGGGGGAAGTCAGGTGTATATGCAAGAAACTCTTTTGAAATAACTGCGGTGCCCTGGCCAAGCAGACTGAGCCTAGGACTGAGTTTGGCCTCCAGCTCGGTTTCCTTTCTTTGGTCTGACACTTCATGTATTTGAATATAGTTGAATTTTATTATTTTTTTCTTACAGAAATATTTTTAAAAATTAAAAAAAAACCTCAAAGTGAACAGAGTTAACTTGTTATATCAGAATGGTTCTCTTTGACCCACTCTGGTCTATTGTGTAAATATTTATTTAGACTATTTTAATAATACATATTATTTACCCCAGTGTAACATCATGTAAACTAAATATGTTTTTAAACAATTTTTAAGACTTGTAATTACCCTGGAAATAAGGTTTATAATGCAAAGACCAGACCCCTCACCAAGGCAGCGCTCTTGGGGGCTGCCTTTCCACAGTCTTGTACTCAGAGCCACTTTATGACTTCCTTTTACATAATCCTCTTCCTCCCAACTCATTCTTCACAGAGGGCAGACCTCAAAACATTTTCCAGTTCCAGATCTCTTTTCCAACATTTTGGGTGGAATTAATTTACAAGTGATATGGGAGAGGTTACAGGATGTATGGGGGGGGAAAGGCACTTACACAGGGATAAGAAATCCCAGCTACTAGCAATGGTTTTATTTGCAAAGATAATTGCTTGCTCATTTGGAAAGTAATTTTCTTAAATGGTTCTTAATGACTCATAAATAAAGCAAGGGATCCTGGGATTAAATAGTTACGTTCTTTCTCCATAATCCATAGTTCTAAGGGGACTAGGGGTTGCTTTGCTAATTCTTACTACACAGTTACGGTGTCTGCTTGAGTATAAAGTGAGCCACATCTGCCATTTTAAGTTCTCTAGTAACCACATTTTTAAAAAGTGAAAAGAAACAGGTGAAATTGGTTTTGATATATTTTGTTTGAACCTATGTATCAAAAATATTATAACATGCAATCAGTTTTAAAATCATTTAGGTATTTTACCTTTTTTTATATTAAGTCTTTGAAACCCAGTATGTAGTAAGTTAAGCATATCTCAATTTGAATTATATTTTAAGTTTTCAGTAGCCACAGGATAGTGGCTATGATGTTGGACAGTGCAAATCTATTCTTATTCCTTAAATAAGATACTTTATTAAGTGTGGCCAATTCCCAGTTGTTTAAGGGCTGATTATCTAGTTTTGTAGTTCCTCAAGCCTCTGATTTATTGTTAGTTTTTACTTTTGGCCTATGGCTGTTTTATCGATCTCTTGCCTATTCTCCAAAGCCAGAAAATGTTAGTGGGGGTGTGGGGGTGGAAGGGGTGCAGTCTGTCTTTGGAGAACTTCATCAGTAACTCTGGTAAAGTAATCTTCAGGAATGGGAAGAGAGTTCAGTCATTAGCTTAGAGGTATATATAGGGCCCTCTGCAGATTTAATGCCTAGTCTGTTACAGACTTCAGTAAGAAAACTTTCTTGGGATGACTTGCTCTTTCCAAGTTAGAACCTTTGTGGTAGAACTGACTCTTATGGCAAGCCCAAAGGCCATTATTGATTAGAAAGAAAAAAAAAAAAAACACAGCCTTGCCAATCCTGGGAACACACTCTGTCTGGGGTTTTTAATGCTTACAAAAAATAGAACTAGACAAGCCCCATCACAGTTAAGAGCAAGCCGTTCATCTGAAAGTTTCTTAACCTCTTTCTGCCTCTCAGCAGAATTGACTGAGATAGATTGGGAAGAGGCTGCCTCAGGAAGAGTCCTAGGCCCTAGGGATTCCTATAGCTGCACAAATGCCATCTCCTACATCAGTGAGACCCTGGGGGATGACTAGCATACCAGCGGATATCAGAGAATGTACCATCTTTATTTACTACCTGCTTCATAAAGGGCCCTGGTTCCCCCTTAGAACCCAGTCTGTTTCTTGTGAAGTTGTGCTGCCTCAGGCTGTTTAGGGACCATTCCCTGTCTCCTGGTCATATGAGTATGTCTCCTAACTTAGTCCCTGGGCAATGCTTGCTTAATGCTTTTGTTAATCAACAAAGGGCCTGAGGCCATACAGTTTTTGTTAAGGTCTCTGCCCCAGGCATGGTGCTCAATATCTTGGCCAAATAAATTACTTTCCTTGAATATCCAGGAATCTTTTAGACTAAAGCAATGAGGAGTTATCACCTCACCCTCAAACTCCAACATGATCAATGCCTTAGTATTCTTTTTGTTGTCTGCATTGATGTACAAGCAAGAGTATTTGGAGCAAGAAGCTGCAATGCTCCAAATACACTAATAGGCCTTTTCTTTATCATTCATTCAACATTTCTGGTTTAGGTGTATGTTAGATGGGCCATGTTACTTGTTCAAAGGAAGAGAGTGTAAAGATACAGGAATAATTTTTTTGTCCTAAATGCTGTTTTGTTTACTTTCCGTCAAGATATTTACCAGTGTCAAATTCAAACAATAGTACTGTGTAATTATGTATAAAGTTTTTTTTATTTATTTGAAATTAGACTAGATATACATTTTTAAATTTAACATCTGGCTGGACAATGTTCTATTAACTCATTGAATGTGTTTCCTTTGTCTTGTGTTAATAAATATTGATGCCTGATTATGTTTAATGTGTCACACATTGGGAGATTGATAAATTGGAACTGATGAAATTTAAATTTAACTTCAGGTGGTGAAACCCAAAGATAGATGGAGTGGCCTAAGGAAAATGAGCAGATATACAAAGTTATAGCAAATCAGTGCTATGAAAGGAAACCATATAAAGAAATAGTAAAGTCAAAGCTACAAACAGAGTCTTTTGTCAGAAACAACTGTAGCTTAATTTACCCATGTGGCATTTGGTAGTTTTAAACTATTTGAATTTTTCAAAATTTGTAATTGGAATGGATTTCATTTTTTACAAAGTAATACTTTGGTCTTCCTTTTCCTGATTTCAAGAAACTTGATGGAGCTGAGCAAATTGTGCCTGTTTTCAGACACTGAATCTGGTGCCTGAATTATGGTCTGAACTATTTAGGCAGCTGCAAACATTTTTTATTTAATAGATATTTATCAAGTGCTTAGCTACCAAGCACAAGGTACTGTAATAAAAACTGAAGCTAGAGGGCATCGCTGGTGGCACAAGGGGTTAAGTCTCAGCACTATAAAGCTATCAGCAGCCACTGCAGCACTAGTTCAATACTGGCCAGGGAACTTCCCACATGGCGCAGCAGACCTCTCCTGTCTCTCCTGCTGCTTTCCTCAGCAGTATATTTCGGTTAATTTGCCTGTTCTGCTCCCCACTCTGTCTCTGGTAAATCCTTTCACCCCACCTCCACCACACACACACACACCCCTCTGGCCTACATCCCAGCTCTTGGATGCATAAATAAATAAATCTTTTTAAAAAAAAACAGAAGCTAGAGAAAGAGAAGTATCAAGTCACTCAAGAAGAGACAGGGAAACAATATAGAAGGGCTAAGGGTAGAGGTAGAACAGGTACCAAATCCCATGGTGATGAAGAATATTAAGGAATACGTGCTGGAAGAGGTAACTGACCCAAGTTTTGAAGGATGAAAAAGATAAAGGCAACAAGCAGGAAGACATACATATTCTGGGGTTTGCAATTAGTCATTGGGATGCAGGGGTAAAAATAAGATTATCTGTGGAGACTGGAGATTGTTATCTAAGGGTCTTGTGTATTATGCTAGGAATTTTGCACTTTTATCCAGAAGTCCAAGGACAGCCAATGAGGGATTTAAAGCAGGAGAGTAACATACTCAGATTTGTAACATAAAAAATTTTTGCTTGTAGTCATATAGAAAATGGATCGGTGTAGGTAGGGAGAAAGAGGTAAAAACCAAAAATGGGGAGGCCTTTCCAGTAACTGCAGTGATAGAGCTAAAGCATTTCAACCGAGGCAGTGACAGAATGAAGATGAGCGGTGTTACATGCAAACTTCAGAGACAGTTAAGTACTATTTCAATGCTGAATATTTAAGAGTAAGGGGGAAGCAAGAATCAAAATAACCTCTAGGCTTCTTACTTGTAGTCAGATAGGCACTTACAAAATAGGGAGCAAAAGAGGAGCAACAGGTTTGGAAAAGAAGAGGCTGTGTTCCACTTGGCCATGTTCATTTCCCAGCGCTGTGGAACATGCCAGTGAAGAGGGTCAGTAGGCAGCTGAATAGTTAGGTCTCTGCCTCAGGAGAGCTCTAGGCTAGAGCTATTTGGGAGACATCCTTTTAAACTTTTAAGATTTATTTATGCATACAAGCTGGGCTGCAGGCCAGAGGTGTGGGGGTGAGAGGTGACACCAGAGACAGAGTGGGGAGCAGGGCAGGCAGACTGACTGAAATATACTGCTGAGGGGAGCAGCAGGTGAGGCAGGAGAGGTCTGCTGTGCTAAGTGGGTTAGCTCCCTGCTGCAGGCGGATAGCTTCATAGTGCTGAGACTTAACCCCTTGTGCCACCAGGGAGGCCCAGGAGACATCCTTTTTAAAAGTAATAATTGAGGCCATGGAAGTGGGTGATAATTCCAAGGAGATTACCAAGGAAGTTCATGAAGAAAAATAAATGGAGCATTTACAAGCCAGTGAAGGAAGAGAAGGCCACAAAAGGGAAAAGGAATGACTGGAGAAGTAAAGGCAAAACCAAGAATGAGCCTGGGCACAGAAATTGTACGAAAAGTTTTAAAGAGGAGAAGGTAGTCAAGGCTATAATGAAACAGGAAAACGCACTTGCTTGCATCCTTTGTATCTGATAACTAGGTGACTTGGGTCAGAGTGGTTTCAATGTGGCTATTGGGGCAGAAGCCAGAAAACTGGTTCAGGATGAGAAATGTGATTCAACAGAGGCTACCCTTTCCAGTTTGGTCTGTAAATAGTAAGGAAATAGATGGGACAGTAGTTAAAAGAGGAATGTAGAATTGAGGGAAGGCTGTTTAAAGATGGCAGAAATGTCTTGCATCATGAGCAAACCCATAGAGAAGGAAAATTTCCACATCTAGCTATGAGGGATAATTGGCAAAGCAAAGTCACTGACAAAGCAAGAGAGGTTAGGATCCAGGTGGAAGGATTAGCCTTTGAGGAGAGGAAGCACTTTTTTTTTCTTTCAAATAACATATATATACACCAAGGGGAGCACTGAAATACATAAGACAATAACAGAACTTAAGAGATACTGGTAATGCAAGAATACCCCTAAAACCCCACTTACAACAATGAACACATCAACCAGACAAAGGATAAATAAGGACACAACAGCTTTAAATGAGGAGTTAGACCAAAAAGGTTTAACAGATACCTATAGAACACCACACCCAAAAGTTGTTGGATACACATTTTTTTTCAAGTGCACATGGAACATTTTCAACACTATATATTGGCACACTACTCAAATGTTAATAAAACTACAAAGATCAAAATTATACCTAGTACTTTCTCTGATACATAATACCATAAAATTAGAAATCAACTGAAAGAAAAAAACTACACAGAGACTAAACAACATGCTTCTTAATAGCAATTAGAAGAGGAAATCAAAGCAGAAATTTTAAAATATCTTCAGATCATTGAAAATGATGACACAAACTACCAGAATCTGTGGGATGCAGCAAAAGTGGTCTTAAGGAGGATGATAATTGCAATACTTAGACCTACATTAAGAAGAAAAATCCTGGGCCTCACTGGTGGCTTAGGGGTTAAATCTCAGTGCTATCACTATGATGGCCTGCCCCTGCTGTGGCAAAGCGGCAGGAGTTAGATCCCCAGCTGGGTGCTCTGGTGAATCCTCTCAACCACCCACCCCCATACATCTGGCCTACACCTTGTTCTTCTATGCAATAATAAAAATCTTACAATAAAGGAATTATTCTTCAAAAGAAAAAAATGAAGAATCCCAAATAAACAATCTAATGTCACACCTAAAGTAACTTGAAAGAGAGGAATAAACAAGGCCCAAAGTTAGTAGAAGGAAGGAAATAATAAAAATAAAGTAATTTGAGATCAAAAAGTCTAAACCAAAAACTGATGAAAGAAGAGCTGGTTATTTGAGAAGATAAAATAGATAAACTTCTAGTTATGGTAACAACAACAAAAAAATCATAATGAAAGATCACCACAGCACAGAAAAAGGATCCTAAGAATTACTATGAACAGAGCCTCCCTGGTGGCACAGCGGGTTAATTTGCAGTACTATGATGCTATCCAGTGTCACTGCAGCACCAGTTCAATCCCCAAACAGGAAGATTCCCACATGGCGCAGCAGACCTCTCCTGCCTTGTCTGCTGCTCCCCTCAGCAGTGTATTTCAGTGGATCTGCCTGTTCTGCTCCCCACTCTGTCTCTGGTGAATCCTCTCACACATACTCCCCCATACACATACCTCTGGCTTATGCCCCAGCTTGTATACATAAATAAATCTTTACAAATTTTTTTAAGAAAGAATTACTATGAACAACTATATGACAATAAATTCTTTTTTTTTTTAAGAATTTTTATTTATTTATGTATACAAGCTGGGGTACAGGCCAGAGGTGTGGGGCGGCGAGAAGGTTCACCAGAGACAGAGCGGGGAGCAGAACAGGCAGATCAGTAATACACTGCTGAGGGGAGCAGCGGGTGAGGCAGGAGAGGTCTGCCGCACCATGTGGGATTCTCCCCGGCCGGGCGTCGAACCGGCATCGCCTGCAGCCGACAGCTCCACAGCGCAGCGCCCAACCGCTGCGCCACCGGGGAGGCCCCTATATGACAATAAATTCAATAACCTTGAAGAAATGGATAAATTTCTATATCGAGACTAGCCCAGGAAGAAACAGATGAACAAACTAACCACAAGCATGGAAATTGAACTCTCAAAAAATTAAAAAAACTAAAGCCCAGGACCACATGGTTTTACAATGAATCTTACGAAACTTTTCCAAAACTAAGGTCCACCTGCTCAAGTTGTTTTTTAAAAATATAAGAGGGCATACTCCCCAATACACATTACAATATCAACATTACCCTAATACCAGAGGAAGGCAGCACAAGAAAATTAAAAACCAATAGACTTGAGTAACATCAATGCAAGAATTTTGAACAAAGTACTAGCAGGGCCTCCCTGGTGGCGCAGCGGTTGGGCGCTGTGCTGTGGAGCTGTCGGCAGCCCGAGATGCGAGTTCGACGCCCAGCCGGGGAGAGTCCCACATGGTGCGGCAGACCCCTCCTGCCTCTGCCGCTGCTCCCCTCAGCAGTGTTATTTCTGATCTGCCTGTTCTGCTCCCCACTCTGTCCCTGGTGAACCCTCTCACCACCCCAAAAAAAAAAAAAATACTAGCAACTCAAAGTTAACAGTATAACTCAAGAATTATACACCATGAACAAGTGGGATTTATCCCCATAATACAAGGATGATGTAATTAATGTCAATCAATGTGATACATCATATCAACAGATAAAAACCATATGGTAATACCAGTAGATGCTGAGAAAGCATTTGATGAGGTTCAGAACCAACTTGTGATAAAAACTGAAAAGTATGTAAATAAAAGGAGCCTAAATATAATGAAGTCCACATTTCATAAACCAAAAGCCAATGGCATATTCAATGGTGAAAAACCTGAAAACTTTCTCCTTAAAAGATGGGGAACAAGACAAAGATGCCCATTGTCACTACTGTTTAATTTGGTATTAGAGGGTTGGGCCAGAACTATCAAAAACACAGGAAATAAAGGCAATCCAAATCAAAAAAGAAGTGAAACTATCACTATTTGCAGATGATATTATATACAGAAAGAAAACCCTAGAGACCCCCATCAAAAAGTTATTACAAACAGTAAAAGAATATAGATTAGAAAACCAACATTCAGGGCCTCCCTGGTGGTACAGGGGTTAACTCAGCACTATCACTTCTGAGGCCTAAATTCAATCCCTTGCCAGGAACTAGCCCATCTGGCTTAGCAGACCTCTCCTGTCTTGCCCAATGCTCCGCTCAGTCTCTAGTTAATTCTCTCAGCCTCTGTACCTCTGGTCTACACCCCAGTTCTTGGATGCATACATTTAAAAAAATCTTTAAAAAAATTAGGAAAAAAAATCAACATACAAAAATACAGAGTCTTTTTATATACAATGAAAAAGAAGCAAAATAAGTCAAGAAAATAAATCCATTTATAATTGCTTCAAAAAGAACTCAGAATCAACCAAGGAAGAAAAAGATCTATACAATGAGAACTACAGGATGTTACTAGAGGACTTTGAGGGCCTCCCTGGTAGTGCAGCGGGTTAAAGGCAGCACTATGAAGCTATCCACAGCCACGGCAGCACGAGTTCGATACCTGCCCAGGGAGCTTCCCACATGGGACAGCAGACCTCTCCTGCCTCGCCCACTGCTCCCCTCAGCAGTGTATTTCAGTAGATCTGCCTCTTGCTCCCCACTGTGTCTCTGGTGAATCCTCTCACCACCCCATACCTCTGGCCTATACCCCAGCTTATATGCATAAATAAATAAATCTTTAAAAAATAAATAAAGGACTTTGATAGCAACATAAGAAGATGGAAGGATATCCATGTTCACACATGGGGAGAATCAATAAAATGACAGTCCTAACTAAAATGATACGCAAATTTAATGTAATCCTCATCAAAATATCAGCAATATTCTTCAAAAACACTGAACAAAAAGTATTGAAATTTATAAGGAACCACAAAAGCCCTCAAATTATAAAGGCAATCCTGAGAAAAAAGGAAATGAAGACATCAAGATAGCTGTCTTCAAATTTTACTATAAACCAACACTATTAACAAACAATGTGGTATTGGCACCAAAATAGATACATATATCGATGGATATACTTGAAAGCCCAGAAATAATCACATACATACCAGCGCCTAATTTATGATAAAGCAGACATGATGATAAAATGGAGAAAGGATGGTCTCTTTAATAAATGGTCCTGCAAAAATTAGCTGGCCACACAAAAAAGTATGAAGTTGGATTACTAACACTATACACAAAAACTCCAAATGGATTAGATTTAGATGAGACCAACAATAAAATACATAGAAGAAAAATATATAGTTACGAATAATAAAGATATATTTGGTGACTCAACCTATGCCAAGAGAATTCAAAACAAAAAATAAATAATTGGAATTACCTCAAGTTAAAAGACTTCCATACAGTGAAAGAAAATACAAGATGGTTAAATAGACACTACTGGGTGGGAGAAAGTGTTTACACAACATATAACTGACAGAGGATTACTAGCCAAGATACATAAAAATCATACAACAACAAAGAAAACCAATTAGCAAACAAGAAGCAGATAGGAACAGAAAATTCATCAAAGAGGATATCTGGAAGGCCAAAAGACATGTGAAAACACTGTCACTAAATGAGATGCCATCTCACATCCATGAGAATGGCTCAATGTTAAAAGACCCTCAACAAGTGTTGGAATAGATGCGGAGAAAAAGGAACCCTATATTCCACTGTTGGTGGAAACATGAACAGGTGTAGCCATTAAGTAAAGCAATCTGGATTTATCTTAAGAGACTAAAAATGGAAATACCATATGACTACACAATCCCACTCCTAGGCATATATGCATAGTATATGAAACCATCAACCAAAAAACCTGTATGTTCCACAATGTCCCAAATACCATTATTTACAATAGCGAGGACACAGACACAGAACACATGTCCATCGACATATGACTGGACAAAGAAGATAATGTGCTGGTATGTATGTATATAGAGTTTTATACAGTCATAAGAAATTATGAACTGCAGTCATTTTCAATAAAATGGAATTTGAGAGAATTACATGCAGCAAAGTAAGTCAGAACAATAAAAACAAATAGTGGACATTTACGTAGCAGACAATTTAATAATATAAAGCTTTCAAAAACCAATGGCCATCAGTAAACATCCTGAGGACTCAGGTTAAGAAGCAGGAGGGAGGGAATGGGAACAGGGGATACAAGGTATGGTGGTTTTAAGGGGAAAAAGATTAAATAAATAAATAAATTACACTTTAAAAAATTCAGTACCATGAGTCACTAGTTTATGATGATGATGAAGTAAATTGATCAGTTATCCTCCTAGAGACAGAAATTTTAAATTTTCAACAAAATTTTTTACCCAGGGCCTCCCCAGTGGCACAAGGGATTAAGTCTCAGCACAATCAAGCTATTGGTAGCCACTGCAGCATAAATTCCATCCCCGGCCAGGGAGCTGACCCACATGACACAGCAGACCTCTCCTGTCTTGCCCACTGTTCCCCTCAGCAGTATATTTCAGTCAGTCCTCCTGTTCTGCTCCCTACTCTGTCTCTGGTGAATCCTCCCCCTGCCCCCTGCACTTCTGGCCTACACCCCAGCTCTTATATGCATAAATAAACAAATCTTTAAAAAATTTCTTTTACCCATATGAAGTCACTGGAAATGACTAAATTTAAAGGAAAATATACATCTCATAATGGATAAACATACAGGAAACCTAGCAGATAAACAAACTATAAAAGAGTCAAATGGGAATTCTAGAGTTGAAAAGTAGAATAATTGAAATGAAAACTCAAGAATTTAATGAGCTTAACAGTAGATCAAAGATGGCATAATAAAAAATAAGTAAACTTGAAGATAGATCAAAAGAGTAATATGAAGAACAGAGAAGAAAAAAGATTAAAGGAAAAAATAATAAAGAGCCATAGTCTTTTGGCAAAATATGAAGTATTCTAACATACCTGGAATTGATTATCTCTAGATAAAGAGAAAGAATGGAATGTTAAAAATATTTGAAATAAATCATGGCAAAAACTCTCCAAATTTGGAAAGATAAATTCACAGCCTGAAAGAACTCAATATATGCAAAACAATGTAAATAGAATGACAACCACACTTAGACATGACCATGGACAAACTGCTAAACTCCAGTAATGCAGGATCTTCAAAGAAGCCAAAAATAAATGACATGCTACTTATAGGAGAATAATGATAGCTGAATTCTTACAATAAACAATGGAAGCCAAATGAACAGAGAATGATATAGTTAAGAGTGCCAGGAGGGAAAAAAAACTGTCAACTCAGAATTCTACATCCAGTGAAGCTAGCCTACAAAAATTGAAGGCAAATTCTCAATCTTATTTTTTTTTTAAAGATTTCATTTATTTATGCATACAAGCTGGGGTACAGACCAGAGGCGTGGGGCGGTGAGAGGGTTCACCAGAGACAGAGTGGGGAGCAGCACACGCAGATCGAAGGAAATACACTGCTGAGGGGAGCAGTGGGCGAGGCAGGAGAGGTCTGCCGCACCATGTGGGTATCTCCCTGGCCGGGCGTCAAACCTGCGTCGCCGCTGCCAACAGCTCCACAGCGCAGCACTTAACCGCTGCACCACCAGGGAAGCCCAAATTCTCAATCTTATAAAAAACTTCTTTGAAAACACAGTTACACCACACATAATAGTGAAAAAGAATGCTTTCTTCCTAAATTTAGACATAAGGGAATACAAATACAGTAGGTTCTATCCAGGGCAATTAGACAAGAAAAAGAAACAAAAAACCCAAGTTGGAAAGGAAGAATTAAATCTATCTCTCTATTCACAGATGAGATGTCTTGTGTGTAGAAAATTTTAAGGAATACACAAACAAAAAACTATCAGACTGCACGAGTTCAGCAAGGTTGCTGAATACAAATGTAAAGTCTATTTTATTTTTATTCATTAGTAATGAAGATTCTAAAAATGAAACTTCAAAACAAATTCTGCTTAAAATAGCCTCAAAAGGAATAAAACACTTAGTAAATTCAACCAAAGTGTAACTTTGTATACTGAAAACTACAAAACATTATTGAAAGTCATTGCTGTGTTCATGGATTGGAAGATTTAAAGCTGTTAGGTTAGTAACACTCCCGAAATTAATCTATAGATTCAGTGCAATCACCGTCAAAAACCCAACTGCCTATTTTTGAAGAAATGGATAGGCTGACTCTAGAATTCATAGGAAAATCCAAGTTATGTAGAATGCTCAAAACAATTTTTTAAAGATTTATTTATTTATTTATGCATACAAGCCGGGGTACAGAACAGAGGTGTGGGGAGGTGAGAGGGTTCACCAGAAACAGAGTGGGGAGCAGAACAGGCAGATCGGCGGAAATACACTGCTGAGGGGAGCAGCAGGTGAGGCAGGAGAGATCTGCTGCACCGCGTGGGAATCTCCCTAACTGGGTGTCAAACTCGCATCTCTGCTGCCGACAGCTCCACAGTGCAGCGCCTAACTGCTGTGCCACCGGGGAGGCCCTCAAAACAATAAAAAAAAATTTTTTTGGAGTACTTACATTTCTGTATTTCAAAACCTACAACAAAGATGTAATGCCAGTTTGGTACTGGCATAGGATAGACCTATCAATCAGAAAACTGGAAGTCCAGAAATGGAGAAGCCTAGGAAAGTTTCCAAATCCAATCAAGATAATAAATCTATAACAATATTAATATTACATCTCAAGGGGAGAGGGTAAGGATTAGTGCCCTTAAGAACATCAGGATTCAGAGATAGTGGTACCTAACACAGCTCTGTTCAATTCACAAGTCTAGTCTCTCCAGAAACTCATGGATCCTGGTGGGTAACAGTACACTACTGCAAGTTCAACCAAATTAATAGCCCTGATTGCAACTGCTGCACCTGATCTAATATCTTTGTGAGATCTGACTAATATGGTCTGTTTGCATGGTATGTAGCCCTTGATCTGCTAAATGTCCTTTTCTGTTCCAGTGAAGACAGAATCAGACATAGTAGTTCACATTCACAGAATGGAAAAGAATAATTTATGGTATTGTCTCAGAGTTATGTCACATCAATCTGATAAGATAGACAAGAAATGGTTAATATACTAAAGGCCTTGGTAAGCTACATGCAATACTAATGATGAGAAATAAACTCTATGAAGATTAAGAGTGCTAAAGGTCAGGGACATGCCAAGATACCCCCTGAAAAAACAAATTACTGCATCTTGCATCCCCTTTGTCAAAGAAGGAAGGACAATCTTTAGTAGGCCTCTTCGGAGTCTGGAGACCATATATTCATTCTATGCCTGCTCAGGTTCAGATTATAGTTTTGGGTTTTTGTTTAAAGATTTTTTTTTAAATTTATGCATACAAGAAATGGGGTGTAGGCCAGAGATATAGGGTGGGGGGTGGGGGTGAGAGCATTCACCAGAGACAGAGTGGGGCCAGAACAGGCAGATTTACTGAAATATGCTGGAAGGGGAACAGCACACGAGATAGGAGAGGTCTGCTGTGCCATATGTGGGTCAGCTTCCTGGCTGGGGACTGAATTCAGGCCATAGCAGTGATAGTGCTGAAACTTATCCCTATACCACCAGAGAGGTCCCAGATTTACAGTTTTAAATAAGGTTGGGAGTCATACAACCTGTCAGTCCCAGGGTGGTAGAGGTGACAATTTTGTAAACATACACACACACACACACACACACACACACACACACACAGTGTGAAGTCTGACCTTATAACCAAGATCTAGTAGGAGAACCATAAATGTAAGCTATTAGGATTGTAGGACAAGAACTAGTTAACTGTAGCAGAGCATTATATGCCTTTTGTGTATCATCAGATGGATTCTGTCAGACACACTAAGTCATAGTGTGGTTTTTAACTGGATTGATTAAAATTCTGTCAGCAGTAACTCTCCTGCATGCCTGTGGCTGTGCAGGTGTTGCTCTTCACTAACCTTCTCCCATTGCAAAGCAGCAGAGGCAGCTCCTCCCAAGGCTGCCTCCCTGTGACTATGCCGCCTCTCTTTCAACAAACCTATCTCTTTCAGGGCAGCTCTTTCTGCCCACGTGTATCTGTGCAAGCATTCTTGATGTCCCTTCCCTTTTTATAATAAACCTTCCCTTTTGAATATAAAACAAAATAAAAAATAAAAATCCTTTTCTGAAACCTTGTAAGCTGGAAATATAGAACTTGATGTCAATCTTGGAGACATCAACACATCAGTTGTGCACAAATAAGACCAGCATAAATCCATCATAAGACAGAAATTCTGCACCTGAAATTGAGCATAAGCAGGACCAGAGGACACAAGCAAGTTGCATAAGCAGGCTCCCCAGAACCCCATGTTACACACTACAGTTGCACCGGTGTCCTTCACTTACCATATACAGTTGATGATCTTGGAGTATGGGGAAGAATCCACCTGAAGTAGGCAGAAACTGCCGAAGTTTAGTTTATGGTGTGTTACGGCCATTCACAGGAGTGACTTTGCAAGGCAGTTGTAAGGAAAATCTTCACAGTGGGCAAAGATTAAAATCACCAGTCATCTGCATGGAAGAAATGCTCAAAATGAGAACATATAAACTCAAGGGCAGTGACATATGGCCTGGCACATGAATGTACCAGCCACAGTGGCAGAGATGGAGACTATGCAAGACCCCAAAAGCGTGGATTCTAATTACCAAGGATCTAGCTACTTCAACTAAAGACTTCAACTAAAGACTGACTCCATTTTTTATACTTTCTTTCTTTTTTTTAATGGAACGCATCTTACTTTCTTTACATACAGAGATACCTCTTCCTTATTATTCCACTAGTTTTAATGTCATACTTTGAATTTTTTTTTTGGGGGGGAAGCTGGGGTGCAGGCTAGAGGTGTGGGGTGGTGAGCGGGTTCACCAGAGACAGAGTGGGGAGCAGAAGAGGCAGATTGACCGAAATACACTGCTGAGAGGAGCAGCGGGTGAGGCAGGAGAGGTCTGATGCACAAGTGGGCATCTCTCTGGCCAGGCATCAAACTCGCACCGCAGCCACCCGCACTGTTATAGTGCAGCCCAGTAATCACGAGGCAGAGAAGCGGTCTGACGAAGGCCTTTATTAATACTCAACGCTGAGGGCTACATTAGCCATAGGCTTAGAGCCCCTTCTTCAGGAGTGCAGCCTCGAAGCAGGGATCCGTAGTGGTTTTATATCTGCCCCCTCCAGTATACCTGCCCCCTCCGTGCTCTTAGAGTACAGCTACTAATTCCATAAAAGGCAAGGAAGCAAACTATGTTACAGAAGCAGAACAGAGTGGTCATGCCATGTAGCCAGAAAGCGGTCTTATCTGGGGCTAGGGAAGAGAGCGACCTTGCATAAACAGCTGGGTGGAAGGCATGTCCGTCCTCTTGCTGACTGGGGCTGCCTTGAAGTGGGGGTGAGGGTTTGCACTATCTCATTCACTATAACAAACCCGCTGAGCCACCAGGGAGGCCCATACTTTGAATTCTTAACCTTAAAATCTTAATTTCTAAATGGTAAGCATTTGTAGAAACTATCACATCAGTATGCTTTATAATAAAGTTTTCAAGGTGACATGAGACATTTTATTTATCAACACAGAATTCTTTTAGTCTGCAATAAAAAGCCAAAAGTAAACCTAAAAGTTCAGTAATTACTACTTCAGAATGATTTAATCAGTGAATTCCCATTATTAAAGTTAATAAAACCTTAATTTTCCCAAGTATTTGGGAAACTAGTGTTAAAAGAAACATGAAAAATGGAGTTATCTATGTTAAAATTCCATCAATCCTTAACATCCAAGCGTTTGCATTTTCAGTTTATCTCAGGAGTGAAATCTCCTACATCACTTTCCTACACTGGAAGTCTCAAACTAGTTCAATTTCAGAAACAATTTGGAACTTTTTATTTTGCCAAAAGCATACCGACCTTTTGTGTAGTGGCCAGTGCTAAACGAGCTGAGTGGGCCACGAAGTCCTCCAGCTTGCTATGATAATACAAGATGGTATCCCTCCACGCCCCAGGGCTGCATCCCACACCGCCCCTCTACTACATGTAAATCTTTACACTTAATCATGTCTATGCCAAGACTTGCACCAGGTACTTCTCGGTGCAGATGAAATCTTAAAGGGACATTGTCTACTGGGGCAAGCGTTCCAGAAGCCCCCATGCAGGTGAACAACGTGGGAATCTGCTATCATAACTCCTCAATGACAACACGCACTAGGAGTGCCAATGATGGAGGAGATAGAACGCAAAATAAGATTAGAACGAGACACACACAAGGAAGTGGGGGGTAGAAGAAATCAACATAACCATTAGCACAATCCCTAAGTGCCAGTTCCTAAGTTACAAAGCATACGTAGGGCTGTGTAGGAGCTAGACAGCAGTCTCTAGGGTCAAAGATATGGAAATTGAGCCCACTGTAGAATCTCCAGTCTCTTTCCTAATTCTAGCTGGCCAGTAAACAGCCAGCCATCCTTGAGGATGAGCCCTTCCAACTGAAAGAGGGCTATATCAGTGCCATCCGGGCAAGAACTTGGGGCAGCCATTTCTCTGCCCTCCTGTGCCTATGCAGGTGCTTTCCTTTACCAACTCTGTCCCCCTGCAGGGCAGCGGCCTGCCTGCCCATGACCTGCACCATGCTGGCCTCATGCAGGGGCAGCTCTTCCTGTCCACTTGTGTCTGTACAAGTGTCCTTTACTTCCTTGCCCTAATAAACCTGCTCTTTAAGTATAACTGAGTCTGTCTCGTGAAGAAACTTGTCACGAGCCCCCGAAGGGAGCTCTGGTGAAACCTTTCCCAGGGTGAACCCAAGGACCCAGCTCTGCTCTCAAATTCATCAACTCTAAACCGACATCAACGGGACTTGACCACCTCTGCACCGCCACCCCGTGGCACAGTTACCTGGGGTCCTGGGCAGGGTCCTACGTCCCCTCCAACTAGATCATGAAGCTGGCGATCAGGACCATCAAAAAGCCCGCTGGTAATCAAGCAGTACCACAAATCCAAGATGAAATTTCAGTGCCTCACTCGTGTCCTCTCCCACCAGCCCAAGGCAAGAGGCCCAACTCCTTTTAGCTGCAGGGTCCCCCAATATGCGTCTGCCCAAAAAAGCAACTTGGGAAACCAGAAAAAAACCAGCATATTAAAAAACTTACTATCACTACAAAGCCTTAAAATAATACTTTCCAAAGGAAACGTGTAAAAAAAAATCAAAATAATGCGTAATTCTTTCTGCAGAATGGTTGACACAGGTTAAAATGAGGGTGTGACATTTTATCTTAGAACTTTTTCCTAGTTTATCAGTGTGACTCAGCAATCCACACATAGTGGGGCTCAAAAGACACACCTACTGGCACTTTCCCTCAGCAGTCTTCGCAGGAAATACTTTCATATGGGTAAAAAGATGCAACTCAGAGCTACTTTGTGGGTTTAAAAACAGTCTGGGTGAACTAAGAGCACCTGAGGACAAGCTTCCATTCAAATCACTTTTTTCTACAAGAAGCTGGCAGGTCAGCCGTGGGTCAAACTGGAACTACAGCTCTGGGACTGACGCCCCAACCCAGAAGTGGGAGCTGAGTGCAATGCCAATGAGAACTGCCCCGCACAGAGCGGCCTCCTCATACCCCCAAGCTAGTTATCTCCTCCGCAAACAAATGTGTGGGAACCTCCCGAGCGGAAAGGAACGGTAGACAGCTTCCAACACCCACCAGCGCCAGCGTAAGACTCTCAGAAAACGCCACACTCCCTCCTGAGAAAACAGACGCAAGATGGCGGCGCAGCACGTGGGCGACGTGCTGACGCAGGACGGCGGCCCGCGCGCGGGAGCCCGCCCCGGCCCCGCCCCTCAGGCTCACTTACTCAGTTTCACCCCCCTTCCCTCCCCCGCCCTAGGCCTGTGTAGATTATGCCGCCAGTGGCGGCCCTGACTGCCGAGGAAACAGTAGCCTAGGACAGTTGGCTAAGTGACATTGATTCTCCCCGCCCCGTCCGACCCCTGAGAAAGAGGCACGTCCCTCGCCGACCGAGGGGGTGGGGAAGTGGGTAGTGAATTCGGATCCATCTGGGAGGGGGGAGTGGAAGTTCCCGCCCCGGACAGCAGCGAGGCGGCAGCCACAGGTAAGTGGGGGGCGGGGTGGGACGCGCGCCGCGGTCCCCGGGCAGGGGGAGGGCGCGGGGACGCTGCGCCGGCGGGGACGCCGAGCCGGTCGCAGACCGGGCGGGGGTCGCGCGCGGGCGGCGGAGGTGGAGGAGGGGCGCGGAGGGCGCGCGGCGGAAGAGGGAGGGGCTGCTCGTCCTTCTCCAGCCGGGCGCGCTTCCGGTTGTGGCGCTTTGGCATCGCTGCGCCCCTGCTGTGGTGGGGCTCCTCCTTCCCGCCCTTCGCCCCCAAATAAGAATAAAACCGGAGACCTCGGACCCGGCGTGGCTTTCACCGCTGAAACGTGTCTTCCGAGGCCGAGGCGCGCTCCCTCCGTCGAAGGGCTCTGGGCTGGGGTGGGCAGCCTCGGGGAGGGCAGCGTGGACCTGGCTTCTGCTTTTGTCTGCCAAGCAGAGCCCGAGATCGTTTATCTCCAGCAGGGAGCGAGTAGAACGCACCTGGCACCCCTGGGGTGCCAGACATCAGGCTGCTCACCATAGAGCCCAGGAGCAGCCCTTGCCCTCATGGAGCTTACAGTCGAGTGGGGAGTCAGTAAATCACACAGACGAAACAGTAATGGAAAGGTGCAGCTGATGAGCAAGGAAGGAGAGTGTGGAAAGACAGAAGGTTGTCTCTACCTCTGGGCAGATGACACTGGTCAACATTGAGATCTTTACTGACTTTAAAAGGCCCTAATCTGTACTATTTTGGTGTGCTGAACATGAATATAACCCTGAAAATTTTTTATTAGCTCTCGTTTTGAAAATATTTCATGTAATTCATTTTGTATGTTTCACTGTATAAATTTATCCAGTAGGACTGCAACAACATCCTAAATCAGCCTAAAATGATGTAATACTGCATCGCATTGCATAATACCATCGTGCACGCATCATCCAGAGTTGATTGCATCATTTTCTGATGCAATGCAATACTACTGCCAGGCGGCTGCTGAAGTAAGCTTGTTGGGGGAGAAAGGTCGGCTTGAAGAAACTCCACAGATAGGTTTTTACACACCCCGCCCCCACCTCAGACCAGAGAGAGCCTGGACGCCAAAGACTACGAATCCCATAAT
Organism: Scalopus aquaticus; assembly: GCA_004024925.1. Taxonomy (NCBI): domain Eukaryota; kingdom Metazoa; phylum Chordata; class Mammalia; order Eulipotyphla; family Talpidae; genus Scalopus; species Scalopus aquaticus. The sequence continues at coordinate 2,755 of PVIJ01009161.1, read as the reverse complement.
GCCATCATCACCGAAGGGAGGCTGCTGGGACTGAGGGTGGAGTTGAGCAGCCATGTTGGAGATATAGCCAGACATGTGATGGGGGCCATTTTTGTGTGGTTGCCGGGTTTCACTGTGCATTTCGGATTCCAGCTCAGCAGAACTGGTAGGAGCATTCACCAATTTATACTTTATTTTTTTTACCCTTTTGTAAATAAACCCTTTGTGTTAGTGTGTGTGCCTGCAGTTGTGTCTTATTGTAAGTCCCTTTTTAAGCGCATGGGTGAGGACCCACAGTGAGGCACCCCATTTTATTTTGGGGCTGCCCTGTAACAAGCTGTCGTCAGCAGTGCACTATTTAAAGCCTGTTGGAAAGGTTGAGCATTGAAAATATTTCAGACTTTGTCTACATTGAGACTGGTTCCACATGGTGAGGGACTTCCTGTTCTAGAACCTCCAGCAGAATATTCTCTTGATTAATCTGATGAAGACAAGTCTGTTCAGTCAGCATGCAGTGATCCAGATTTTCACTGTGATGCCTCATCAACCTCACACAAACTAACACAGCAAGAACTGAATGACCTGGTTTGTGATTTGGACGTATCCTAAGATCAAGGCAGAATTGCTAGGATCAAGACTCCAACAATGGAATCTTCTAGAAGAAGAAAACACAATTCCTTTATATCAAAAGTGCCACCAGCAGTTGGAGCCTTTCTTCAGAAAGGAAAGTACTCTGGTATTCTGTTCCCATATTGAGGGCCTCATGAATGCCTTAGAAATTACTCATGACCCACAAGAATGGAGTCTATTTCTAGACTCTTCGAAATTGAGCCTTAAGGCTGTGCTTTTGCACAACGGAAACCATCTTCCATCTATTCCAGTAGCGTGTGCTGTCCGCATGAAAGGGACATACGAAACTTAAAGCAGGTACTGAATTCCATGGAGTATAACAAGTACAGTTGGCATGTCTGTGGTGATTTGAAGCTAGTTGCCCTTTTAACGGGACTGCAGCTGGGTTATACGAAATACATGTGTTTCTTATGTGAGTGGGATAGCCAAGCAAGTGAATTGCACTACTTGCGGAAGGAATGGACTTGCAGACCAAATGTAGCAGTTGGAGAGAAGAATATCCAGCACCCAGCTGGTTGAGACTCACAAAATCTTGCTACCACCCTTCACATCAAATTAGGTTTGATGAAGAATTCCGTGAAAGCCATGGACCAGACCTCACCAGCTTTCCGATACCTGCATGAAAAATTTCCTCGACTCAGCGAAGCAAAGATTAAAGAGGGAGTTTTTGTGGGTCCTCAGATTGGAGAGCTCTTCAAAGATGACCGGTTCAACAACTTGCTGCAGGGTGATGTGAAACAAGCATGGAATGCTTTTCGCCTAGTGTCTACAAACTTTCTTGGGAATGTGAGGGCAGAAAACTACAAGGAACTAGTAGAAGACATGCTGATGCAGTATCAGGAACTTGGCCGCAATATGTCTCTAAAGATCCACTTCCTTCATTCCCATCTGGATTTCTTCCCTGAAAACTGGTATGGTTAGTGATGAACATGGCGAAGGTTTTCATCAAGATATCGCATCAGTGGAACAAAGATACCAGGGAAAATGGTCCACTACAATGCTGGTTGACTACTGCTGGACACTCCCCTGAGATGCTCCTGAACAACTGTACAAGAGACAAGCGAAGAAGTCTAAGAAGTAGTCTATGACTTGATTTTTTTACAGGTATTAACCATAGGCCTATTACTATTGGCATGCATTTCATGATGTAAACATCAATTTATTGCTGATTACAAAAAAAAAACTAGAGCCAAAATTAGAATTTGACTGTCATATTCGTGTTGAGCACATACAAATTGATAGGAAATGACTAATTTTATTTCAGTAACATGACTTTTGTAAAAATTTGTTGACCAGTGTGATCAAACTTCAGAAACTTTCTCTGATTTTCACCTGTATCATAAAACGAACCATGGTATTTCCTATGCCAGGAAGCAAGCATGCAGCTTAACTGCTTAAAAAAAAAATTTGCAAATGTTAAATAATGTCTGGTGGTTTTGTTAGCTTTTGAGGAGCAATGGACTAATAATAGTCATTCAGAACCTTACCCTTGAAACGCTATTCCAGCATAGATTTGGCAAACATCTTTGTCAAACTGGCCTCTCTGGAGATAAGAGTTTGTACAGCTTGTTTATGTTCACAAAAATGCATCTGTCCTGAGCGATTTGTTACCAGCAGAAGTATGCAGTTTCTATTAAAATGTTATTTTTCGTTCTTTTCCCATTATATGCAACCCTATAAAATGTACAGTCACCTCAGTCTCAATTAGAATCAATATACTGTTTTTATTTTTTTTTTTTTTAAGATTTATTTTTTATTTATACATACAAGCTGGGGTACAGGCCAGAGGTGTGGGGCGGCGAGAGGGTTCACCAGAGACAGAGCGGGGAGCAGAACAGGCAGATCAGAAATACACTGCTGAGGGGAGCAGCGGGCAAGGCAGGAGAGGTCCACCACGCCATGTGGGATTCTCCCCGGCCGGGCGTCGAACTCGCGTCGCCACTGCCAACAGCTCCACAGCGCAGCGCTTAACCACTGCACCACCGGGGAGGCCCAATATACTGTTTTTAAAGCCCAATGTTTTTGCTCTGTTATTTGTATTTATCCTTTAAGGTTATATTTGGTTTGTATATGCCTGTGTAGTACTGTATCACCTGTAAGCCATACTCCCTTTTAAAAATATCTGCATGTCTTTTCATTTGGTTAT